>PVIA01004628.1:0-133276 GCA_004024845.1 Tonatia bakeri
CTCGCCACACCAGCCTGCTCAGTCCTTCCTGTGAGTCAGATGTTTGCACATGCTGTTCCCCATGCCTACAAGCCCTTCCTTCCCCTGTTGACCTCATGAGTGTTTACTTATCTCTTAGCTCTCAGCTGAATCCTCATTTCCTCTGGAAGTCAATGTCCCCACCTTCTGGGACACGCCCTTGATTCGCCACCATGTTCCTCTCCTCAACTCTTATCTCGGCTCTGCACCTTTGCATTTATTTGTGAAATTATTCACTCAGTCTCTTTCCAGAAGACTCCCTCAGGGCAGAGACAAGATGGATTTTATTTGCTTTTGCTGATCACTAGAGTCCCCAAACCTAGCACCAGCTGGAACCCTTGCCACATGTACATGTTCAGTTTTTGCAAGCAAACCTGCCAGCTCCAGTGTTTTCCTCATGCCTTCTCTTCTTCAGACTAAGCATCTCAGTCCCTTCAAGGTGTAAATAAGACTTGGTTCCAACTTTTTTCCTCTTCCCTTCCCCCAACTTCTGGTCCAGACTGCTCAGCCCACAAGCTGCCCCAGAATCAATGGCTTATTTAGTCTTTTTGCTATTTTGGGAGGAGGCATCTCTCGTACTAAGCAGTTCCTCCTCTGTAGTTGTCTGTTACCAAAGAAGGCACTTCCTCCCTCATACTTGAATAGTGGATGCTCAGGGCCCCAGGCATGACTGCTACAGTGACGCCCCTCTTGGGCTGCCGGCCTCTCCCTGAATCAGTTCTCCCAACACCACACCCGCTTGTCTCCTTTCCCACTTCCCTCTTCACTGTCCCAGTCATCACTCACCTGAAATATTCTCTCTTCACTACCTCCAGGCTCTCCCCTCCCTGGCCCCTCCTTCGTGTGCACTGCCTCAGGAATTTTCTGAACTACCTATTGGCTCCTAGTGCTACTTTGCTACCTAAGACCTTCCGTGAATGCTCCCCTACCCTCTTTGCCTTTAACAGAGATTGTGCAAATTGGCAGCCACAGGCCACATCTGCCCTACAGATGTCTTTGGTTTGACCCAAAGAGTTAAAAAATTAATTAGGCACTAACATTTGAAAAAATTGGGGACTTTACATAAAATTCCAGATGCCCAACTTCTCTCTAAAATATCAATGACCCAGCCACACTGGAAATACAGAATCATGGGTCGGAGCTAAGTAACCCTTGGGTACATGGTCTTTAGTTTGCCACAGTCTCCACCACTCCCTAATGTTTCTGTCTTTCAGGCCAGTGGTCAGCTGCCATTTATCATGGCACTTGCTCATCCCAGCTGTTTCGCTCGTTATACCACCTTGCTGGTTTCTGTAGACCCTTGCAATGTTACCCCTGCCTGGCTTATAAGAATTCTTGATATCTGAGTCTGTCAAGAAGTAGAAAAGAAGGAAAAGAATAAAGAACATTCTTACCAGTGAGTCCTTTGTAATCCATTAGCATGTGTAATTCACAGAGCAGCTTTCATTGTGTGTGTGTGTGTGTGTGTGTGTGTGTGAAAGTGAACTTATGCTTTATTTCTATTTTCTTCCCCATGCTTTCCTATAGTTTCCAAATTTTCTACACTAAACATGTGTTCCTTTTGCAAAGCCAGAACTAAGTACGGGATATGCCTACAGAATGTTAGCTATGTCTGTGAAGTCTAGAGTGCTTAGCTGTCCTTTACATATTTACTCACGCTGTTGGCTCTGCTATCTAAGTAGGTCACTTCTTATCACCCAACACTGCCATGAGTTCATAAATTAAACTACATTTAAATCATCTTTTACTTCTTCTTAGAGTTTTTTTTTTTTGTAATTATTTTACTGAGGTCAAACACATACATGCCTGTGCAAAAAATCTTAAGTATACTCAACAGATTTTCATAAATGCAGTTTCATACTTCATGCATTTTCATCAAATGACCACACTTTCGTAAATAGGATCCAGGTTGAGATAGCACTTGCACACATGTGAGCTTGTTTGACCCTTAGGATCTTGAGAGGTAGGCAGGAGTTCACGGCAGGAAAGCAAGGCTCATAGGAGCTAAAAATCAAGGCCTTGCTTTAGGGCTCCTGGCTGGGATGTGGCTTTGCCGAGACCTGAGCCGAGAACCCTGCACCACAGCTGAACTCCCAGCAAGGCAGAGCAAGGCTAGGCGGATAGGAGCTGCGAAAATATTGTTGATGTGAATCAGACGCACAGGAGAGTTAGGGCCTGTCTGTACACAGACGTGCGCTTTCCAGTGAGTGGCCTCCTCTCCACCTGCTCCTCCGCACTCCTCCACTCCCTGCATTTCAGTTGTTCGTTCATTTAACTGAATGTGAAACATTCTCGTTAGTGGCTATTTTGGAATCCGTTTGTCTAAGGCAGGCACCATATTGGAGCAGTGCAGCCCAGCCTTCCTTCTTCTGCCTTCTTTGGTATATGTAAACAGTAGCTGCAGAAAGGAAAAAAGGAAATGTCACATTTGTTTGATGGTTAAAGCCTGTGCTAGGATCCTCTAGAGTGACATCGTTCAGAAATCCCCAGCAACTCCCTGTCAAGTCCCTGCTCATATTTGGAAAAGCCCTTAGAGATGATCTAGTTCTTTCCCCCTGCCACAGAGAGGGAGCATGACACTCAGAGGAGGGAAGCTGCTTGTCCCAAGATACAGTCATCTTGTGGCGTGGCCGGGGTTAGAAACCACTGGGCAGAATCTTCCCTAATTACATGAAATCTATCTACCTTTGTATCAGGCCTTTGCTTGTGCTGGCTATGGGTCAGCTGACTCTCGGCTCCTATCCCACCTTGCTGTCTCTGCTCTGTGGTGCTGGGGCTGGAAGTCTGCAAACTACATTGCTTGGAGTTCCTTGCTGGGCACCTAGTGTTTCCTCTGATAGCAGAGGACAGTCATGACTCTACCTTCAGCAACTTTTAGTGCACTCTGTATCAGCGGGGGCTGGGGGGGAACGTATTTTCCAATTCAGAGGTCCACACAGCACCCAAGTGCTTTCTCACTCTTTGAAATCTCAGCCTCAGCATGCATGGCACCGTCCTCTAGCCCTTCGTTTCTGGTCACTTTTCCATTTCCTTTCCGTTTCCCCCAGTCTGAGGGGTGGTGGCAGTTTCCTGCAGTTACTCATACCTGGATCTTCTCAGCATCCCTTTTTGAATTTACATCCATCGAGTGACAGGGCAATCAATTCCCTGCATTAAATAGCTTTTATTTGAAATGTCTAGCAGAGTTCTGATCTTCAAACTGAACACCAACTGGTATGTTGCTTAAAAACTTTTGCTTTCTAATTTTGTAGCTTTCTTCTTGTAACCACATGAAAGAACATAAAATAGGGGATGCCCAGAATATAGAAAGGAGCATCAGCCTTCATTGACTCAACAAATATTTACTTAGAACCCATCTGGACTCTGAGACTCAATATTAACCAGTCCTTGTCTGTCACATAGTTGAGGTCTTATGGGGTGACAAGTCAGTACACAGGCAAGTATAGCGCAAAGGGATAAAAGTTGTGGGAGGTGTACATACAGGGACACTGGAGGAACATGTGAAAGGTCCCCAACATTATTTGTGGGTTGGCAAAATGTTAGGGAGGACTTTTCCAAGAAAGCAACATCCAAGTGAAAACTGAGGGATGAGTAGGAGCTTGCCAAACAAATTAGTGTAGTGGGAGGCTGCTGGAAGAGAGATTATTGGCAGAGGTGACAACATAACGTGCCAGGGCCTGTTACAGGTTGAGTTATGTCTCTCCAAAATGTACATGTTCAAGTTCTAACCCCCAAAATCTCACAATGTGACCTTATTTGGAAATAAGGTCGTTGCAGATGTAATGGGTTAAGATGAAGCGATGCTGGAGGAAGGTGGGCCCTACAATATGACAGGTGTCCTTATAAAAAGGGAAAATGTGGAGACAGACCCACAAGCGCAGGGAAAATGCCGTGTGAATATGAAGACAGAAACCGAGGCGGTGCATCTGTAAGCCAAGGGAGGCTTGATTGCCAGCAAACTGCCAGAGGCCAGCGGAGAGGCCTGGAACAGCCCTCAGAAGCAACCAGCCCTGCCAACACCTTGATCTTGGACTCCTAGCCTCCAGAACTGGGAAACAATACGGTTCTGTTGTTTAAACCACCATTTTGTCGTCCTTTGTTATGGCAACCCTGGAAAACTAATCCAGCTTCTCATCATGAAGGGTATTGCAAGTCTTGTTAGTAATACCGTCCCGTGAATGAGCACTTATACAACAGGCTCTGTTCTAAGTGCTTCGCAGGAATTGACTCATGTAATCATCATGACAACTCCAAGTAGTAGGTACTATTATTATCTCACTTGAGAAATGAGGATATTGAGTACAGAGATCTAGGTGATTTGGTCAAGGTTACCCAGTTAATAAGTGAAGTTATGAGACTGGGCTTTGAATCCAGGCGGACAATGGATACCCAAGCACTGCATGATATCACTGCACTGTGAAGGGTTAGCGTGTTATGCAGAGAGCCGTGGCTGTCACTAGGGATTTTTAAAGTCAGTTTGATTGAGGTACAGTTCGCATGCAGCAAAATTTACTGTATCTGTGCAGGTCTACGGACTGCGACAGATGCGTATCGTTGTGTAGCCACCACCATCAGACAGTTTCAGGAGAAGAGTGACCTGATACTGTCATGTCACATGTTTCATTTTAGAAATGTCACCCTGGCTCCTGCAGTATGGGGAATGAACTGGAAGCAGGTAAGAGTGGAGACAGAGATAAAAGAAGGTGGTGGCCTTGACCGTAGCACAGTGGTGGACATAGAGAGACACGATGGATGCCAGTGCCATGGAAAGGTAGAATCCGTGGGCCCTAGAAGCCGCTTCTTCTTAAAGCGTTTACCATGTAAACTTGGGACAAATACAATCTAAATGACCCCAGATCACCTGAGATCTTTCAATAAAGACATTTAAAAATCTTAGTTAGCTGATGCACTAGCAATAACTCATGCTTATCTATTGCTGGCCATTCCCTGTAACCAACTCGGGCCGAGAGTCACTGAGTTAAGCTTAGAACAATTACTAATCACAATTGAACCTGAGCATGTTATATAATTTTGAGGCTACTAAATTATACTAAAATTACATCATAAACTTGGATTCATGATGAAAGATTTACTGACACAAGGGAGGAGCAGCTTAAACAAGTTCCCATGTGCAGCTGATTTACATTTGAGGAATTTTCAATAGTCATTTCCTAGCTGCGGGCCCTCTTGAGGCATTAACGCCTTTAGTTCCAACTTCACGTAGCCAGTGCTTGCTCATTTCTTACGCCTTCCTTCACACTATTCCCTTTACTCAAAGATCCCCCTGCCCCACATACACATGGCCTCCATCCTGCACCTGTCACTCAGTCTCTTACCCTACTTTATTTTCTTCTTGGGGCTTATCTTTTTCCGGAACTTTTAACTTGTTTATTCTGTATTCCTTGCTCCTGCCCCCACTTCGAAAGTACAAGCTCCATGAATGCGAGGACTTTGTTTATGCTGGTTATTGTTAGAGTCACAGTGACTGGAATGGTGCCTGGTCCATAGTGGACACTTAATAAATATTTGTGGAATGAATGAATAAAGCTATAGTCCACCATGGAAAGACTTCTACCTCTATGATCTGGGCTAGCTGCTTCCATTTGCAGATGAGAAAATTCAGGCCCAGGGAGGTGAAGATATTTGCTCAAGGCGCCAATCAGTTGGCACCAGGTAGCCAACTTCTCTGGTTCTGGGCGGACCTCTTTCTGCGGCCGTATGTGGCCTCTTGAGCCTGTACAGTCCCAGCACAGCAGAGGAGATTAAGAACATGGACTTCAGGAACCATCTGACCTGGCTTAGTCTGAATCCTACCACTTGGGCAGGTGTTGCTCTACCTCTCTGAACCTGTTTTACCCACATATAAATCAATGATAAAATAAAACCTACCTAGCAGCATTGCTATAAGCCTTAAATGAGATAACGCAGTCTACATGCTTTGCATAGGGCACAGAATAAATTTTCCTTAAATACTAGATATTGCTGTTCCTTCCTAAGAACCAGCAATGGGCATCACATCTTTTCTGACTTCTGGTAAGTGGGAATAATCTCTCACTTAAATTTTAAGCTATAGATGCAGCAAAGTACTAGGGGATATGTTAATGCATGATGGAAAAAAGGGGGAAAGGGGTTCCCCTGTATGGAAGGGAGAAACGCATATGGAAAGAACTCGTGCCCTTGCTCATTACATCCTACTTTCCTCATTCATAGGCTGAACTCCGCAGGCTGTACGCTGCTGCTGCTTGTGTCTGACATCGAAGATTCATTCCCTGGAATCAGAATGAGATTAAAACAGTTCATGCTTCGTATAAGTGTACGAGTGAGAAGTTGAAGGAAGGTAACCTGGGACACCCACCCATTCTTTTTCCCTCTAATAATGGTAGATTAGTTTGAAATTCATTTCTTTCTTAATGAATAGTCCCTGCAGGCCTCCAGTGTGCTGGGCCCTGTCTTAGGCAGGGGAATGGCTTTGTCTATGAGAACCAGAATGAATGGGTTTTCCCTGCTTCTTTCAGGCACAGGAGTGCTCCTAGGCCAAATGCTTTCTGGGGCAGAGTATTCGTTTCCTCGGGCTGCCATAACCAGGGTGGCTCAAAACAACAGAAACTCATTGTCTCACCAGTCTGAAGGTTGAGAGTCCAAAATCAAAGCGTTGTCAGGGTTGGTTCTTTCGGAGGACTTTGTGAGAGAATCTATTCCAGGCCTCTCCTCGTTCCTGGTGGTTTTGTGGCAATATTTGGGGTTCCTTGGCTTGTAGATATTTTACCCTGATCTCCACCTTCATCGTTACATGGTCTTCTCCCTGTCCCTGTGTCCAAAGTTCCCCTTTTTATAAAGATGTCAGTTGTATTGGATTAGGGCCCACCCTAATAACCTCACCTTAACCTGATGATCAGCGAAGACTCCGTTTTCAGATAAGGTCACGTTCATAGGTACTAGTGGTTGGGACTTCAACTTTTTGGGGGAAGACAAAATTCAACCCATAGCAAGCACCCTTCCAGCCTCAAACAGCGACTGGAGCCATTCCTGCAGAATGTGTTCTCTTGGCTCTGTGAAGTGAGGCCCTCGGTGTCTCAGCACCATGTGCCCATGTGTGCAGCCCAAGGATCCATCTGCTGTTGCCCAGGCTCTGCAGGTCCCCAGCGGTGTTGAGGTGAGTGAGGTACTTGCCTCAGACACAAAAATTAATTCAAACATACCCACAGTGAGCAAAATGTCAAATTTTAAAATAAGGACAGGATCCAACAGGGCCAGGATTAGGGTGAGGAAAGCAAGGTGAATCATGCAAATCCAGGGTTGGGGCCTGCCTTTATTTAAAATGTGGATATTTTGTTCACTATGGATGCTTTGTATTAATTTTGATTTTAAAATATATTGCATGAATATATGATTTATCTTAGTGTCCCCTTAAAATTTGCACTAGGGGAGAATCCTTCACTCAACCGTCCCTGGTTCTGGCTTTTTGGTGTGGATTCTGGGGTGGGTGGTGGGGGGCAGACTGGGGTCTAAGACCAGCCTCATAACTGGGAGTCAGGACATCTGGGGATGTCCTATTCATCGTTGAGTAAGTTACTTCCTCTTTCTAAACTTCACTTTCTTTGAATGCAAAACTATGTGAGTAGACTCCATGATTTTAAGGTACAAACTAAGGGTAAGATGCAGTGATGCTAACCAGAACTCTGGCTGGAGATAGAGTGAGTTTCTCCTCTGATGCTATCTCTGTCATTCACTGACTATGTGACTTTGAACAAGTCACCTTCCAATTAGACATAGGCAGGCTTCCTTTCTCCAGCAGTTAGGGTGAAAGTGAAATGATCTGCAAGACTCTTTTGAGCTCTGCATTTCTCTGATCCTTTTTCTGTTTGAAAGCAAACAAGAATACCCACACGCCACCAACAGTGCCGGCAGCCAAGTGACAGTTTCAAGGAGCCTTATTTTAACAAAAGGACTTACTCAAGAGCAAAGTTAATTATCTGGCAATATGTCAGGAAGCCTTCTTTACAGGGAAAGAGAATCCAATGTCAAACAGACAACATCTAACTATTGTTTAATTTTGAAACACCCTCATTAGAAACTTGAGCTCACATACTTTGTTGTTGAAAGGAAAGCACAGATCAGGGCTTCGGTGTTTTTCACTGACACGTTGGCATTTCCTCCAGTGGTAGAGATGGAGCCCTCATGGAGGTTTGGTGTGAGTGTTGTCAACCTTGAGAGAGGCTCATCCTACTCTGAAATTCTTTGTCACCCGTGAAGTAAGGACAACAAAGCTCGCTCCTCGGTTGCTGCAGAAATCAAGTAAGGTATGAGTATATGTGAAATGGAAGTTTAAACAGAAGAGTTTATGTAAGTTATGAACTCTCATTCCAAATTACTGGAGAGCAATTAGAAAATGCATATCAAAGATATTTCATATGACTCAGTAATCCAGCCTCCAGGTAGAAAGCCTGGGAAACTAATTAAGAATGTAGACAAAGGTGTAGTTGTTGCATATGTACTGCAGCATTTTTATAATGAAAACAAAGAAGCAAAAGGCCAGCTTAATGGTGCAATAACAGAGGATTGGTCGAATATATTGTAATACTTCCATTTAGTGGAATATTATGCAGATGTTGAAAATGACTTAATGGAAACTTATTCATTTGCATGCATAGATTCTTAGAACATACCATCAAGTGAAAATTACAAGGTAAAATATATTATAAGACCATACTTGTAAAAATTTGCCTGAGTTATCTCTAGGAGGTAGTATGATAAGCTTTATTTCCCTCTTTTTTTTGTTTACCTGCATTTTCTGATTTTTCTGCAATGAACATATGTATATATGACATACCATTCTTAAGGCTATGATAAAAACAAATATAGATACATCCAAGAAATTTCTCTTTTGAAAATAGTATTAATCTCATGTTTAAAAATTAACAAATATCAGAGATTTCTTTTTTTAATTTTTTAAGAAATGGCATTGGGAGGGATCTTAATCAAGAAGATTATTTTCATTTTGCCCAAATTTTCCTACTCTACATTCTTTTGCTGAGCCCTCTGCTTATACTCATTCACTGATTCATTCACTTATCTTTCCAACACTTACTTAGCACTTATGCCCTGGACAGTGCCATAATATGGGAACATAGCGGCCCTCTAGCTGCATTCCCTCTCAATGTCCCCAACACAAACTTGAACCACCTCCTGAACTTCTAGCCTTGGAACTGTCACCTTTCATTCCACTCCTCACCCATCTTGTCATAGCTGCTGCTGACAACCATCTCCAGCTTCCTGACACTCTGTCCCCCACAAGATCCCACTCCCTTAACGTTCTGATTTCACTCCTTCCTCTTCACTTCCACAGCCGCAGCTGGGTGCAGGCTCTGGACACCTCCTTCGTCATGTCGTCCGACTCCAAGCTTTTGCTATTATGTTCCCCAGTCATAACATTTCTGAACATCCAAGCCCATGTGCATATTTTTAAGTCACCTCCATGCACCTCTTCCAGTCCATGTAGTAAATATTAGAATGCTAATTTCCCTAAGACTTTTTTGAACAATATAAATCTAAATGAACATCATAATATTTTCTTCACACACTCAAGTGCACCATCTGGAACATTTAGGGATCTTTGCTCTCTCCTACAGTTCTAAACACAATGGCAAAAGTGACCTTTTCATGTTTTTATTTATTGTGAACTTTATCGATGTAACCTCTGGTAGCTTTACATTGACCTCCTATTACCTGAAAGTGCCCGATCCCTGGTTTCAAGGTCTATTGCTCATTACATCCCTGCTTTCATCTCTGAACAGGTCTTAGCTGGTTTTAAGCTGAAGTTGTTAAACCGGGGTTTCACACTGTGTGTTTTGTGTGAGGAGTCCCGTGATCAAATAAGTTTGTGGAGCCCTGCCAATTTCAGCTCCTTGTGGGAGAGTCCAGATGCAAATCAGCACCCTAAAGATCCTGAGAAGGCTTCCGGGGAGATACCTGGTCACCTTTCCTGAACAGAGTATCGCCCAGGCTTACTCAGCCCTTTATTGTGTAAAAGGTAGTTGCACACCTGAAAACTGGCGTTAGCCTAAGGGACCCTGGAGAATGCAAACTTACACGGCTCGCTGACGTCTGCCTGCATCACCACACGTTTGCACCGTCGCTGGGAATGACTCTGCCTTCCTGTGAGCCGCACCACCTTCTCCACGCTGGAATCCACATTTCCTCCTTACTGAGATCTAGCCAGGCGAGCCATGGTAACCCACCAAACCACAGTTGGTTCGTTTTGATTTATTTATTTACTTTCAATGAAAATTTTTAAAAATTACTTGACATTCACTATTATATTGGTTTCACTAATATAACCACTATTATATTAGCACAGTGATTAGACATTTATATGACTTATAAAGAGATCGACCCCACCCCCCACCCCCAATAAACCTAGTACACACCTGGCACCATACACAGTTATTACAATATTATTGACTATATTTTCTATGCTGTACTTTACATACCCGTGACTGTTTGGTAACTGCCGATTTGTCCTTCTTAGTCCCTTCACCTTTTTCACCTAGCCCCCCAGCCTCCTTCCCATCTGGTAGCTATCAGTTAAAACCCTGGTGAGTATAGAAATCTTCTGGTCTCTAGTGGGTAGCTCTGTCTGCGATAAGGACATGGTAGTTTTTTAAAAGCACAGGTCACATATGTCATTCCTCTGCTCAGGACCCATCAGTGGCTTCTCAAAACATGCAGAAGAAAATACAGACTCCTTAGAGCCCAGGGATCTGACCTTTCTGCTTCAGCAAACTAAATTCTAGACTTTTCTTCTTTCCAGTCACACTGGTGTTTGCTCAAAGATGCTAAACTCACTCTTATTTTGGGGTCTTTCCACTTTCTCTCCCCTTCGCCTGGGACACTGTTCACCCAGAACATCACGGGCTTACTCCCTGTCCTCACTCAGGTCTCCGTCATACATGACCTTCTCAGGGAGGTCATCCTGGACTTCCAGGCTTCAGGCCCCCACTTCCTCCACTGGCTACTGTCTGACTGCTTCTCTGCTGCTTTTTCTTCACAGTTTACCACTACCTTCCTTATGTCATGTAATCTTGGGTCATGTAAGACCCAAGAGAGAAGGGGATTTGTCTGCCTTCACCACTCTATCCCCAGAGCCTGGAAGAATGGCTGGCACATAGTAGGAATTCAAGAAATATTTGTTGAATGTGTGAATAACTAAAAAAGTTCACTAAGGTTCAGATTCTGGTAGTCTGCATGATTTAGTAGAATAACTAGGTGTCTGTTTATGTTTCTCTCTCCCACAGAGCTAATTGTTTGAATAAGTGGGACTGCCTGATTATTTCTGTTATTACACTAATCTCAACAACCCAAGTAGCAAACCATAAATTTGGGAAGAAAGGGATAGTATTTTATTTAGCATTCCAAAGCTCATAGATGCAAGCACAGGACCTTAAAAATAAAAGGCACTTGTAGCCCCGTTGTTGTGAATCAGTTGGTTGGAGCATCATCCCACAAACTGAAAAGTCATGGGTTCAACTCCCAGTCAGGGCACATGCTTAGGTTATGGGTTCAATCCCCAGTTGGGGCACATATGAGAGGCAACCAATCAATGTTTCTCTCTCACATCAGTGTTTCTCTCCCTCTCTCTCCCTCTCTCTCTCTCTCTGTGCTCCTTTCCCTCTCTTTGAAATCAATAAACATGTCCTCAGGTGAGGATAAGAAAATAATAATAATAAAAATAAATAAATGAAATCCACTGTAAACATGCTTCCTTATAGGTCTGATTAGCACAGTGTATTAAATGCTTTGAAATGCAAAGTATTTAATAAATTGTTTGATAGTAACAAAGCTTTATTTTTCAAGGTGAAACGCAATTTTAGCCTGAAGGAGTAAGGCTGGGCCACCCTTTCCAGTTAACTCAAGAAGATGTCAGCGGCTGAGAGGAAAACTGGGAAGTAGGACTGGGGAGAAAGGAGAGGCAGTGAGTGTCCTGTGGGGTGAGTTGAGGATTCAAGGAAAGAAGAAGTTTAGGAAAAGCACTGTGGGAAAATATGCGAGGGAGAAAACTGAGAAAGGAACAAGAGGCTTGACTCAGAGTGGCATGGGGAGCTGCTGCTCAGGGCGGGGAGAGAAAGTCGCCTGAGATGAACCCTGGACACGCTGGGAGGGCTCAGCCCTCTTCTCCAGGGCAGCCTGGGGAGTTCCAGAAGGACTTTTCAGGTTCCCTCCTCTGAGCTCAACTCTGTTCTCTCCTGAGTGGGTGGGTAAGTCCATGCTCTGTTACTTGCTTAGGGTCAGTGAAGTTGTGTCTGTCTGGGGAAGTCGGGAACTTAGTG
The DNA here is from genome assembly GCA_004024845.1 of Tonatia bakeri. Lineage (NCBI taxonomy): Eukaryota > Metazoa > Chordata > Mammalia > Chiroptera > Phyllostomidae > Tonatia > Tonatia bakeri. The sequence continues at coordinate 12,345 of PVIA01004628.1, forward strand.
GGTCTGCAAGGTAGACCAGGCCTACATTTCATTCAGTCCCTTCACTTTCTGCCTGCGGAGTCAGGGGTCACGGATCCTTGTGCCTCTGTTTCCACAACTCCACAACACCCCCTTCAGAAGAGCATTGTTAGAATTAGATACAGTTTTTTAAAATTAAATTCATTGGGGTCACATTGGTCAATAAAATTATATAGGTTACAAATGCATAATTTTATGATGCATCGTCTGTATATTGCACTGTGTACCCCTCACCCCAGAGCCCAATCTTCTTCGTCACCATATATTTGCTGCCCTTTACCATTTTTGAACCCCTCGTCCCCCCTTCCCTCTGGTAACCACCATACTGTTGTCTGTGTCTATGAGTGTTTGTTTGTTTTTCTCATTTGCTCATTTGTTGCTTTCAGTTTCATATCCTACATCAAAAAAGAATTGGGTATAGTTTCTAACACAGGCCACTGGACTTCCCTAACACATATATTATAGCCTGAGCATCGTGAGTGGCTATACAGAAAAAAAGAAAAAAAAATTCAAACCGTGGCTATTGGTTATTGCTGTGAGGAGAACTGTGTTCTAGAAAGCTCTCCACAATCTGAGGAGCTTTTGGCGTTCAGTAGACAGCATGTATTACTATTGCTGCTTGCTAGGGGTCCAGTGATGGCTTTACACTAGGCCCAGCTCATTGGGTTAGCTTCCTGCTTGTCCTCTTCCCACCTCTGTCATTCCCTGTGACCTTATTCATTTTGCACTGAATGACACTTAGCAGTTCGTACCAAGTGCTTTTCACTTATATGATCTCATTTCATCCTCATAGCAAACCTATCAGGTGGATGCTCTTATTATCCCCATATTACAGATGAGGAAGACTGAGGCTTATGTACAAGATGGGATTTCCCCAAGACCACATGGATTTTCTGCCTCTAAAATCTGTCTTCATCTGTTTGGCCTGACAAACACTCCTCCAGCCTTCCACTGAACCGTCGTGTTGAGGGAACAGTAGAGGTAACTACACCTCATCCATGTGGAAGAGGCTACGTAGGGTGTGGGCCCTGGGAAGCAAGGGTGAGGACAGAGGAAGCTGGGATGACCTGGCTTTGAATCTTGGCTCTGCCCACTGGGAAAGTCACCTAACCTCTCTGAAACCACATTTCCAGCTGCTTACCCTCCACTCCTGAAAACGTAGAATAATTGTTTTCACTCACAAGGTTGTTATGAGGATTAACAGGGACAGAGCATCTGAGCATTCATCTTAGCTTGAAACGTGCTGAATTAATTAGGAATTACTTCATCTTTTATTTCATGCAATTTATCATCGGTCCACAGAACACCTATTTATCTTTATTACAAGGAGGACACCTCTCTTGGCAGCCTGCGGTAGACGTGGTAAAGCCCCCTGAAGTCTGGAGGGGCTTGGCCCAGTGGTTACAGAGAAGAGGCTGAGTCACAAAAACGGTTTCCAAAGTGAGTCACGCTGCAGCTCGCGTTTTGCCTCAGTAGGAGTCAGAGCTGGAAAGCAGGGAGGCAGACCCACTGGTGGAGAACAGGCTGGGGCTGAGACATCTGCTTTCTATGGTGAGCAGCTCTGTATGGACCACGTGGTACTTCACTGGGTGAATTGTTTGTTTATTGTGGCTTCTGATGTTTACATGTTTCCAGCTTCTTTCTTTTACTCCTCAGAGATGCCCTTGGAAACATCAGCGTTCTTGCTGTGTGTTCTTGGTCAGGTCTCTTCTCCTCTCTGGGCCTCATTCATACATGCTAAATGTGGCGACTGTGTCTGCAGTCCCAAAGGCTTATTGTCTACTGGCGTTCAGACCCTCTGGCATGGGGGCTGCAGGCTCAGGTGTGTTCTTTCTATGCGAAGGAGAAAGAATGACAGGATCCCACTTCCCATCTTTTCCTGGATGCTGACACATCGCCCTGTGATTTCTGACTGGTCCCAGGGCACCCCATGCCAGTCTGTGGTTTTCCAGCCTGCTTGTGGCCCTGCCATCCTCCTGGTAGGGGGGAAATGGTGCTGGTGCTGGATGGAGTTAGCATTTTCAAGGGTCCAAATATCCCAGGGGCCACTTGCTTCTCAAGGTCACAGGTGGTGGCTCAGAGCCAGATGGACGGCCTCGGCATCAGACACCACCGCTTGTCAGGAGTCACTTCCCATTTATGGCTGGTTGTTGTGGTTACCGAACAGATAGACATATATGGAATTGTATTTCTTTCTCCCTCCCTCTCCCTCTCTCTGTCATTTTTTTTTTAATAGTGAGGTGGGGCCATTATGAGATTAGCTTAGCACCATGAGTCACTGGGTACGGGACATGTTTCTATTTGTCATAGCATTTTGTTATTGTTATCAAAGCGTGCGAGGCCCCTTGGATACGGAGCCATGCTTGACCACCTCTCCTCCTCCAAGTGGCCTCCACGTCCCCATATATGTCACAAGCATCGTGAGGAATGGCTATGTAGCCATTCGGTAACATTGAATTTGGGCCCAGAATTCTTGTATACCTCACCAGTTTGCAGGCCTACGATGGTCAAAGAGTTTGGAGAATTTTCAGAAAGGGGAAGATAGAGAGATCACAGAATTAGTAATCAGGAGTCTAAGCTCAAGTAATAACCATAAGATAAATTTTGTGTCAATGATTTCATCCTTTTAAGAGAGCTGGGTGATGGGTAGGGCATGGGAGAGTATGGAGGTGAAATGGGGACAATGGTAATTGAACAACAAAAATTTTTAAAATAAAAAAATAAAAGTAAAAAAACGAAAAGAAATTAAGTTCATCTCCCTTGCCAGGTCTGGTGAATTGGTGGCATGTGCCAAATGGACTGTGCTGAGAACGATGGGGCATCATGTGGGCCCCGGGGAAGAAGACCTTCTGGGAAGGTGTCATACGAGGGCTCTGTATGCAGAGCACTGGGTTTGATTGGCAATGTCTGGCCTAGGCTCTTGGGCCAGGAATGTCAGGTGAGTGGAGTGTATGTCATTCGGGTAACAGATGACCTCTAAAGTCCCATCTAGCTCCAGACCCTGCACAGTTAGACACTAAAGAAGATAAACTTACCCAAATCTGTCACCACTTCAGTTTTCTCAGTGGGATTTAGTCACCAGGGCACCTCATCGTCACACGCTACAGGCAGAGTGAATGTCCCTGGGACATTTGGCCAGCACACATTACATCTGATTAAAAGCTCCAAGTAAGAACAATTGGAAGTCCAAGCTGCTATAAAAGAGATGTCCTCCACAATTCTCAAGGGGGCCGAACACAGGATGGGCAAACAGCACGTGCCGTTTGGGACAAAGTATGTTCCAAGTGCTATTTTCGCATTGTAAATTGCAAAAACCTGTCCACTTTCCCTTCCCCCAACCCCTTCTGGTACTTGGCGCATGGTAAGGGCACGTGTCTGAAAAGGGATAAGAAACATTGCCAGCCATGAGCTGAGGCAGCCTTTTGAGAAGTCTAAACATTGGGACAGGGAGGGGAGGAGCCAGCTTGGCAGAAAGTGACGGAGGAATCTTTGATAACCACAAACTCCAGTAAACCACCTGGATTTGGAGGCTGCTAAAAACTGAGCTAATCTCCACTAAATTAACGAAAGTGTGATGAATATAAAACCCTCTCATCCTCTAGCCTTAGCAGGCCTACGTTCGGACAATCACATTCAGGTCTAAGCATCACTTAACCAGAATGGCGAGATGTTTTGCAATCTCCCGTGACTCTCTGCACACTTGGAAGATTGAGAAGAAGAGGAGAATTGGGGAACCACAGGGGATCTTAGGGTTCCCTCTGGGTGTCACTGCCGAGCCCCATTTCCTCCTTCTAGATGGGGTTCCTCCGTAGTGACATAGTTTGTGCTCCCTGGGAAAAGAGACCCTGAGATGGAAATTTGCTTGGAGTGTTCTTCAGAACATCAGCTGTGCAGAAGGAAGGGAGGCAGGGTTGGGTGGAGGGAGACAGTGGGCTGTGTGTCTGACAGCAAAGACCTCAGCCCACTCCATGGGGAGCTCTGGAGCTACAGGAGCCCTTTGGGGTTGTCCCAAATGGAGGCACAGGAAAAAGGCCTCTATGTTAACCAGTCACTGGATGCAGGCTGGCTACAACCCAGGAGGGCACAGCATGAGCAGGCAGCTCCCTTTGCCTAGAGGAATGACTCGGCCATGAGACACCAGCAGGCAGCACTTGTGGCATTTGGGGGAGTAAATGTCAGTGTATTGGTCCTGAATCTGATGTCACATTGGGGACCCATCACAGCACCCATGACAACAAGGCCAAGGACATGGCCACCAGTGACCCTAGATTTATGTTTTTCTAACCCTGTGACTTCAGAGAGAAAAGAGGACCAATTCTGGCTTTAGTTTTTGAAAGTGTTGGAGAAATACTCTGACTGGATCTGCCCAGGTCTCCAACTCCGGCCAGATGTTAAGGAATGTTGATCTACTGATTTTGAATCTTGTTGACCCTGGTGGCCAGGTGGGTGGGTCTGGTTAGCAGAAGAAACAGTGAAGAACAACCGTGAAGGGACAGCCACCCAGCTTCTGTCACATCCCCTGTCCCAGGAATGAGGGAGCTCACAAGAAGACAAAAACAGAGCATGCTCAGCTCTACAGAAAGTTGATTCTCCTTTTGTAACTAAAAGTGCTTTCTGTGGAGGAGAAGCTTCCAGAACTGGAAGTATTCCAACAAAGGCCATGTGTGTGTGTCTCTCTCTCCAGCACCCTGTAGAGAGACCTTCTGTGTTTGGGTTGTATCAGAATTAAATAAAGAGCTTTGAAACGAAACTGATCACTGGGATCCATTATTAGAAAATCTGATTCAGTAGGTCTGGGGTGCGGGGTCCTCCCCAGGATTCGGTATGTTTTAAAAGCTTCCTGTTTGGGTCCCCTACGCTGACACGTTTGGAAACTCCAGCATACCAAGCAGGTATTAGCAACACGGCTCTGGTCAAATTGTGGGTGTGTTTGCGGCAGCGTGTCGCCGTGTATCGGGGGCGGGGTGCAGGTGCAAAGGAACTATTTGCTTGTCTGCCGTGTCAGCCCTGGCCCCCAAAGTTTGCCTCTAAGCCACCTCTGAGGAACAGAATTTAAAATCCAGCAGACTGGATTGCTAGACTACCTCCCAGCCATTAAACTCAACTGACCCCATGGATATTTCAGGTAGAATAAACGAAGCTGCTGGCATTTCTAAACTGGGCCTATTTGGTGAGAAGAAAAGATTTCTTAAACCTGTGTTATGTATGAATGCTCCCTCAGGCTTGCCTAAGGGACAACTAATTGTGAGTCCCCAATTAACAAAGGGAAGTGAGTGCTTTGAAATCTCTAGAGTCATGACAGGTCTCTTCTGATTCAGTGGAGGAGACAACTGGAAAGAAACCAAAGATATTCCTCCTTTTTTTTTTTTTTTTTAAGGTGCATGCTTACATAACACCACATGGGAATTGAAAATAGGCTCTTTTTGACGCTGTTAACCCTTGTCTGCGGCTCTTCCTGTCATTGTCAATGTGCAATAGAGATTTTATTCAGTTCTAATCCCTGGGCTTATCCAATCTCTTGTTTTGTTTTTTCCACTTAGTATTATTTTGTATATGCGTCTGTGTGGCCTTTCCAATTCTTTCTTTTATGACTACGTAGTACTCCATTGTTTTAATGTGCCATGCTGGACACATTGTCATACTCTAGTTTGGGGCATTTGGGTGGTTTCCATTTTGTCATCGTGCATGGCAATGCCAGGTGCCATCTCATACCTGTGCTCACCTGTGACTACCCCAATGCCAGCATCCCCGACTCCAAAGCTACTTCCTTGACTACAAGCTTCTCTCTCAGTTCACTGGATCCCCTGACAAGTGAGCCGATGTCCTGCCTGTCTGGCTCAGCCACCCCCCTGTTTTTTCCAGTACCACTGAGGAGCTACCGGTCACTGCTGCTGTGTAAGGTTTTCAGCATTAGCATATAAAGATTCCTCGAGAAATGTCTGCTCTTCAGGTCATGACTGTGATGGTCCATCATGCCTGTTGAATTCAGGGTCAGGCTCTTACTCATCTTTCTCCAACCCACCGACCAGGAGTGTTTGTCTCACAGACATCATTCCAAAGTTACTGCTCGGTGAATGGGTGATTATAACATTCATTATTTTTTTTATCAAATATTGTTTTGCATGTCAAATAACAATCTTTTGTAACTTTTTAATATAAAAATCACACTGAATCCCTGGAGGCCAGAAAATAATTTATTTTTCCATTTATTGTCAATGAGTGTGATTCTATCAAAAGTTGACAGAGAATTTTATCATAGGTCTTTTTGATGGTTTTTGCTTTTGTTTATTGCATGAGTAGTTTTCTTTGAAGTTTTCCAATTTTGCAATGGTAGGGTGAACTGTACTTAATCCGAGAATAATTCCCTTACCACATGGATGAGTTCTATTTGCTTACACTCAATTCAGAATAATCCCATAATAAAACCCATTATTTAAGTCATTTCTTGTTATTTGAAAACATGGAGTTTTTTTTTTATTTGGTAAAATTTGAAGGAAAAATAACCTGTAACAGTAATTATTTTTTTGCGGTAACAATAACAGTTCTTTAAAACTTTTTCCAAGTATTCCCTTGGTTCATTAGTCAGTTTACATCTCTATTTCTTTGGGGGCTCAATTTTGGTCATTTCTAGTGTTATAAAGTCTCCCCATGCCACTTGAAAATTCCTCACAGATTATTGTCATTTATTATCTATTAATTTATTTAAAAAAACACAAGCCAGTCTGAGCCAGGTGCACACAGTGAGAAATAACATGAACACTGTCCTTGTCTTTTTGGAGCTACTAATATTGTACACTTAAAGAAACAAATATTAACCAATAAAATTATAGAAATTATGTTATCTCATCTGCAGTGAGTGTTATAAAGGTGCACTGGGAACGTACGCAAGGCCAGTGTAGCCTAGTTTTCTGGGAGGACTGAATATAGTAGCTTATCGTAAAGGCATGCAGCATATCTGGGTTTAATATGAATCAGCCGATACTAGAGGAAGTCAACGTTTTTTATTTAAAATGTTAAATCAAATCCCTAAGAAAACTGAGGCCCAGAAAAGTTCAATGACTTGTGGTGTTCTGTGAGCAAAGCCAAGATTATAATTTAAATCTGAATTATATTCAGTGTTTTTTTCTAAACTGTGCTAACTCTTACAACATACGAGCGTGTGCACACACACACACACCCATGCATCTGTATCTGTATGTGCAGATACGTGATATAGGACTTAAATGAATAAAAAGTACATTTTATGAGATACAAGTCCATTTAAATTTTGGATTGCACCCATACATGAAGAATAGATTGTATTTAATCCCAGCCCTTTACCTAGGTCATCACAGGTCACCTGAATTCTTTTCTGGAACTGGGTAAGTTATACATCTTTAATTATGGAGTGGTTATTTCATCTATGCCTGGAAAGTCTCAGCTCCTGAACCTAGGGAACACTTTCCTGCTGCTCTTCCCCTTGTTGGGGTATCTGCCCCTCAGGCCTCCCTTCAGGGCCTGAGAGGGTTTTCATGGTGAGGAAGTTTTACTGACTCACACAGCCCTCACCCCTGGGGACTCCCAGGGCTCAGTGGCCAGGACGTCAGCTGCACTTCCTCCTGCATGCCTCACAGGGTGTCCCTCGTGCTCGGTGAAGAGGTCTGCTCTCAGGACTGGCAGCCTTTCCTCTGAGTTGGGGCCACACAGGAAAGCCATGTTTAGGGGTACAGACCATGCCCTCTCCTGGAAACTACTGGAAATCAGATCACCAAATAGCAGGTTTAATTTTCTCAGCAATGGCTTCTTTGTTGGTAAGCAAGTATCTGCATCAAACCCCTCCAGGGCAGGAGCAATGATAGGCTGGGAAAGCAAAGGTCCAGCTATCAACCATCACTAACATTTAAGGTTAGTACATCCTGCTTACTCCCCTAGAAAAACAATCATAAATGCACTGTGTCTATCGATCGTTGCAAGTGGCTTCATCTGCTATAAATAACCCATCCAGATCTTGAAACTCAACTATGTCATTAGGCTGCCATTCACCAGTTGATCATTTGATTCCTGTAGAAAATGAGAAAGCAAATGAATCTGGGGACTGGCTGCACGGAGGGTGAATCTTGGCTTCGTCCCTTCACGCAGATCACCTGGGAAAGTCACATAGTGTCTCCGGAGCCTTGTTTTCATCCTCTGTGAAATGGGAATGACACCTCCACGAAGGGCACTTTGTGAGGGCTGAGGAATGTGGGGAACATCAAACACCTTGCACAGGGCCTCTGCACTGCTGACACTCGGTAAATACCAATTTGCCTATCTCTGCCTTTCCCTTTCATGTTTCAAATATAGAAAGTCTGGAGGATGGTTTCTATGACTCAAATCTCTGAGAAGAACTAATTTTGTAATTGCGAATGTTTTATGGGAATATATTTAAAAATACTAAGCCAGTTGTTTTTCTATTTCAAGTGACCCCTAATAGTACCTGAAGTTTTAATAGCCCATAGTGAAGCAAAACATAATCTGATAGGGAAGTATGGCTTATTTGCGAAACAAAACAAAAACATTTTACTGAGAGGGAAAAAAATATTTCTGAACTTGGGCTTTATGTGTAAAGAGCTAAGCCAGGAAAACCATAGCATAGATTATATATCATCCATGCATTTAGAAGGAGGAGGATATGAAACAAGGGAAAATCCTGCCAGGCCAGGTCAGGCCAGGTCAGGCCAGGGAGTGGTACAATATACCCGGGGCAAGGGTAGGAGGCAGGTGGAGACACTTCAAAGGTTTGGGAGATAGCAGGAGCAGGGAGTAGATCCCAGGAAGTGGCAGGGGAAGGCTGTAAGTGTCACACTTGGCAAGGCACCAGCACCTCTGTCCATGTGGCAGATCAGTAGAAAAGCGGGTGCCTGAGGGAGGTGTCTGGGAGCATAGGGGTGGAGGTGGGAGCTGGGGGAACACTGGTCACCTCAGTTTAATAAGAGTTTCCAGGGCTCCCCAGAGGGAAGTGGGAAAGAGCTGAGCGGTGTGACAGAAGGACCGGGTTGCGCTGAGAATGTTCTGGATTGCAGACATCTCCCAATCAGAGTCCCTAGTTAGTCACCACACGTCAACTGTGGGTGCTAGTGGCATGAGCTCACCCAGGTCAGGGAGTCTCATCCAGCTGAGACCAGGGGATGGCGCCCAGAGTTCAGGGCCAAGAAGCCTCAGTGTGGTTCTGGATTCCAGCCCAAGGCTTTGGCACTCCTTGCTCTCTACACCAATGATGCCATGCTTGCTCCCCCACCCCAGGTGCCATTGCAAGGGGGAGGGGTGTGGAGTACCCTGCATGGGAAGAGGAGTCCTGACATGGAGTTTGACTTATGCACCAGTTCAGTTGGTACCTTGGATGGGAAAAGTCCTAAGTTTTAAAACAAAACTAACTAAATTTCTGCACCTGTTTCTTTGCAGGAGAGGAAGCTCAGAAAGAAAATTGAATTCTGTTAGCAAAATAAAGAAATAAACATTTCTGCTCATTTGATTTCTTGAGAACGGTTTCTATAGTTGCTTCAAACGCAGGCCTTCAGCTTTTCTAAGTTGATCAGCGGGAAGAGGACTTGCAAATCCTTCATTACAAGGAGCACCTTTTAGTGTAGATGTCTGCTTACTTGCCTGTCTCCCCAACTAGCACAAAGGAACCTGAGGCCAGGACTCTGTGCTATTCACTCTCCCTAGTTTAGGCAAGACTTGGCTTCAGGTTGCTTGGAATGAAATCTTAGCTTTGACACTTGGTAGTTATTCACCCTCTCAGACCTCAGACAGAGTCCAGAGGGAAAATGATGATACCAGCCTTATCAGGCTGTCTAAAGGAGTTGGGTCACGTAAGAGTTCAGTACTTCACCTGGATGAAATATTTATTTCTCTTTTTACCACTGTTATTCTGATCACCCTCTCCCTCCTCCTCTGGACCACCTCTTGGGAGATTTTTCAGTGTCCCCTGTAAATAAACTTCAGGCAGACCTGCTCCATAACTGCTCTCCTTGAATTTTAAAGAAAACACAGCTTAAACTCAAGTTGGGACTCTGCAAAGAACTGATTAAGTTCCCGTCATGTAGAATTTGAGCCAAGTATTTAAATATATTTTGTTACATTTATTGCATAAATTAGCTTGATTATTTACATCATTATACAAATGATGCAGTACATGATATAATATTCAGGCAATGTGATAACATTTCTAATGGAAAATGTACCTCCCCGTCTCCTAGAGCCTCAGTCTCACCGTCTCGGGGCAGCTGCTGCTGTCAGCACTTTCTTGCATGTCCTCCCAGAAACCTTTCCTGCATATTCACTGATACACAGATGTAACTGGAATGGGGCTGAGTTGCTCCCCGATTTTGGTATAATGAGTGTCTCTCTCACAAACATGCAGGTTTATAGCAGATGAAATCTGTCATGTGTGAGGGAGTGCCTTCCTTCGGGTGGGCTTAGTGAGATCCTTAGGAGCTTAATGGGCATAAACAGTGGGAAGACTGGGTCCTGACTTAAGGGCCACTGGCTTTCCAGGCAGGCTCAGGGGTGGTCCTCATGCCCTTTTCTCTGCCCTGAGCCCAGGCTCGGCTACAGAGACCCTCTCTGCTTCTCTCAACACAAGGCTTAGAGTCCATAATGTACAGACACTTAGTCAGTACTGCAGGAAGTTTCCTGACACACCACAGCTCTACCTAATCTTGGGGAGCCACCTGTGAGTTGGACTCTTTCCTTCCTTTAATGCAAAGCCTGGGCTCCCATCCCTTCTGGGAACACTCAGAGGAACCCCCTGGATGCCTGGAGAGGGCTGGGGGAGTTGTCATCTCCTCAGCCAGCGACTATTGATTTTGGCCACAAAACCAAGAGTTATTGACCACCAGCACTCCAGAGCAAGAGTGCCCTAAAATCCTGTCTGCGAAAAGAAGAAAAACGTGCTCGGAGCAAGGAATACAAACAGAGACGCAGCTCTCACGGTCACGTAGTGTACTGTCTAGAGTGGAAGAAAGTCAGAAAGGTTTAAACAGCGCGCTAAGCATCGGCATAAAAGGGTGCACAGAGCCAGTGAAACACAGTGGCGCTCTCTAAATGAGATTTGGGGGGCATGCTGGAAGGCTTCATGGAAGAAGTGACAGAGGCAAAAATGTTTGAAACAACACGGCAGTTTGCGCAGTGCGAAGTGTTCAGACACCGGAGTCAAACACACTTAGGCTGCAGTTGTGACTCTACCATTTTTGTCACTTGTCTGACACCGGGCAGGTGACATACATGTCCTTTTAATGTCTAGTTTCATCACCTATAAAATGGTGATGAAAATAGTACCAGCCCATTGTCCAGAACCCGTTTACTCTTCAATAAATACTTATTCGTTATTACTTTAATTGTTAGCATTGTTTCACACACTAGTCAGTGTATGGCTCTGATCAGGTTTCCTAAACATTTGGTTCTCTCTATATTTTCAGAAGTATTTCACAGAAAGGCTTTATTCCCCCAGCAGAGGAGATGTGGGTAGAGGTCATAGATGCACTTAGATGTGTGAGGAATGGACAAGAAGGTGCTGGAGAAGAAGCAGCGTGGGACCCTGGGTGAATGCCAGTCAATCAGGATTTTTATCTGGAAACCTCCCTGAAATTTGGAAACGAAGCTAGCAGCCAAGGTGGGAAAGGGTGGGGCTGCTCTGGGCTGTCAGCATCCTTAGCCACTGCAAATCCCTTCCCCTCTCAAGTGCACAGCAACGTCAACAATGAAGCGGGTGCCCCCCGCCCCCTTCTCTGGACTATCTTCTCCATCTCAAAAAAAAAAAAAAAAAAAGCAACAACCCACAAACAAAATGGAAGGAAGGAAAAGACACAATGGGCAATACTCTAGGAAACACTTTCCTTTGAGAGTTCCTGGCAGCAAGTGAGCTTTTCTGTTTGAGGTACGATTATCTGGACATTTAAAATGTCATAGGATCACAAGAGGAAAGCTTTATGGAGGTCTGGCAAAACAGTTCATCTACCCATTTTATAGGTGAGGAAACTGAGATCCAGACATGCTCACAGAGAAAGTAAAAAGAATCGAGGGTGATGAGGACTGGAATCAGTTCTCTGATGGGTTTCTAGAGGGTAACAACAAAAGGCTGACTGAGGACTCAGGGGTGGCAATGTTAAGAGGCAGACTTCATTCAACAGAAGAAGAGAGTTAATAAACTTCAAAGTTGTTCAGAAAAAAAAGGAGGCTACCTTGGGAGGCCAAGCCACCACTTATCAGGGGTATCTCAGAAATCGGGGGGTAGAACCAGTACAGAGAGATGAGGAGGGCCTCATGACCCTCTAGGACCTTCCCTAATGCTGGGCTCGTCCTGGACTTTAAAGCAGCCTGAGAACATTGGGGTCCTTATTGGGTGATTCAGTAATTTACATTTCAGTAATTCAGTACATTTCTGATGATTTCAGTAAATCACAGATAAACATACCTCTATTTGTGGTTTGCCCATGTTTGACAGGTGGGACGATGGCAGAGAAAGGTATCTGGAGCGCAGACGCCAACGCCACCCACTGTCTCTGCGCTTTTCAGAAAACCGCTGGCAAAGTCTTTGTGTCCTCACCCGGAAAACAGGTGGTTGTGTTGACGGAGTAAGATAATGTATGTGAAAGTGCTTTGCTAAATGCTGATATGATTGATAATTTTTAAAGATGGAAAATAGCAGTGACATAAGACCACGCAAATAAGACTCCTGTGTGCTGAAACTATTTTTAAAAATAATGATTTTCCTCCAAGCGAATTCAGGTCATAACTAGAATCTCAAATGATTCATGTCCTTTATGTGTGTGCAGACCAGAGATAATCCTTGTGTTTTCCAGGTGAGTTTTTCTAGCTGGGAGGGAGCTAGGCATGTCGGTCACCTTACAAGAGAGAGACTCTTACAATAAGCTCAAGAATAACCAGTGTTTGTTGTGGCAGAAACTCTTTTAATGTCTTTCTAGTTAAGGTGGACTTGAGATTATCTAGTCCAAAATCTGGAGCAAAAAATCCTATCTCTACCACTTAGCTATGTAACCTTGATCAAGTTATTTCAACTCTTTGAAAGTAGATACTCTCATCCATGAAACAAAGCTTTTGGGATAATACCTGGAATGTAGTTATTAACTATAAGTGATTTTTGTTGTTATTATTTTTGATTATGCTATTTTTTATATATGCTAATATATTTTATTGATTATGCTATTATAGTTGTCCCATTTCCCCCCTTCACTCCTCTCCCCCTTCACACCTCCTCCCACCCACATTCCCCCTCTAGTTCATGTCCATGTGTCATAAGTTCTTTAGCTTTTACATTTCCCATACTATTCTTGCCCTCCCCCTGTCTATTTTCTACCTACCATCTATGCTACTTATTCTCCATACCTTTTCCCTCTCTCTCCTCCTCCCACTCCCCTGTTGCTATCCCTCCATGTGATCTCCATTTCTGTGGTTCTGTTCCTGTTCTAGTTGTTTGCTTAGTTTGCTTTTGTTTTAGGTATGGTTGTTACTAACTGTGAGTTTGAAGTCTTTTTTTACTGTTCATATTTTTAATCTTCTTTTTCTTAGGTAAGTCCCTTTAACATTTCATAAAATAAGGGCTTGGTGATGATGAACTCCTTTAACTTGACCCTATCTGGGAAGCACTTTATGTGCCCTTCCATTCTAAATGAAAGCTTTGCTGGATAGAGCAATCTTGGATTCTCTATCATGACTTGCCTTTCATGACTTGGAATACTTCTTTCATCAAGGTCCTTGCCTTTCATGAGTTGGAATACTTCTTTCCAGCCCCTTCTTGCCTATAAGGTCTCTTTTGAGAAATCAGCTGAAAATCTGATGGGAACTCCTTTGTAGGTGACTGTTTCCTTATCTTTTGCTGCTTCTAGAATTCTCCCCTTCATTTTAATCTTGGCTAATGTAATTATGATGTGCCTTGGTGTGTTCCTCCTTGGATCCAACTTCTTTGGGACTCTCTGAGCTTCCTGTACTTCCTGGAAGTCTATTTCCTTTGCCAGATTGGGGAAGTTCTCCTTTATTATTTGTTCAAATAAGTTTTCCACTTGTTGCTCTTCTTCTTCTCCTTCTGGTACCCCTATAATTCAGATGTTGGAATGTTTAAAGATGTCCTGGAGGTTCCTAAGCCTCTCCTCATTTTTTTTGAATTCTTCTTTCTTCATTCTTTTCTGTTTGGTTGTTTCTTTCTTCCTTCTGGTCCACTCCATTGATTTGAGTCCCAGTTTTCTTCCCATCACTATTGTTTCCCTGTGCATTTTTCTTCATTTCACTTAGTGAAGCCTTCATTTTTTCACCTAATTTGCTACCAAAATCAACCAATTCTGTGTGCATCCTGATCACCAGTGCTTTGTACTATGCATCTGATCGGTTGGCTATCTCTTGGTTGCTTAGTTGTATTTGCTGTGGAGCTTTGATCTGTTCTGCTGTTTGTGTCATTTTTTTTTGTCTTGTTACTCCTGTTACATATGAGGGGCGGAGTCTTAGGTGTTCACCAGGGTAGGGCAACCCAGTCACTGGATTGTGACACTGTATGTGAGGGCAGAGTCAAAGAGGGAACAATGGCACTTGCTCTGCTCTCATATTTCAGTCCCCTCTGCCACTTCCCACGAGCAAATTGGGCCCTTCTGGTGCTAGTTCCCAGGTGGGTGGGCTTGTGTACATTCCAAGACCATGTGGGTCTCTCCAACAAACTGTCCTATGAGGCTGGGAGTCTCTCCCAGCACCTCAACCTCCACAAGTGTTTTCAATAAGTGCTTTTAGGCTTTATTTCCCAGTGCTGGGGCCCTGGGTTGTGCGGTCTGTCTCGCTGCCCATTTTCACCTGGGTTTCTGCACTCGAATGTGTGACTGCGGATAGCCAGCTGCCTTGTGTGCCTCAATGGGTCTGCTCATTGCCTCCCAATGCCCGCACCTGGAGTCTGCCACCGGGGTCTGATAGCCACTGCCTGCAACCCTGTGCACCCAGATCTACCAGCCACTGCTTATTCCTGACTCAACCCCTCTCTGCTGGTCGCACACTCTGCCCCTCTTACCAGTCTGGATGAAAGATTGTCAAGACTTCCGTACAGTTCAATTTTCTGTCTGTTCTGGGTTTTTTTTGTTTCTGAATTTTTGTTGTCCTTGATTTTGGTTGTGCGAGGAGGCACAGTGTGTCCACCTACACCTCCGTCTTGGTCGGAAGTCCTGTTGTTATTATTATTAATGTTGTTTATTATACTAGTAGAATTTTGTGCCCAAAGAGGAGAGGGCACGTTCAGGACCACACACTGAGCTGTACACTAGGAATGGAACATGTTTTTTTTTTTTTTTTCCTTGCCAGTTAGTTCTCTGTCCATTACAGCCCCTCTGCTTTCCAGCTAGCAATCTGCATTCATAGATTCAGCTCATAGAAGCCATTAAGCTACTGATCTAGCTTCATACCTCTAACCCAACTTCTACCAGCTTCCACTTAGTCTTTCTACTTCCACGAAACCTTCCGGTGTGTTGCCCAGAGAAATATTCACCATCCTTAGAAACAATTATCTGAAAACCAGTCTAGGGCATTTTGCAAGACTTCTCACTTCCCCTTTCTGGACTTTCATTTCCCCATTTGTAAAATGTGAAAGATGTCAAAGAGTCAATAAACAATTGATTGTTGGCTGGGAGTGGGCAATGTGATAGATGACAGAACAGGGGATGATGTAGACCAGCTCCTTGCTCCCAAAGATTTTATAGTTTCCTGCAAGAGACAAAAGAGGATACAGATAGTTAAATGCGAACTTAGAAGGAATGGTATAAAAGCACCTGCTCCCCAAGAATAGATACTTAATCGAGATTTGAATGAGTAGGTAGAAAAATGACTGTATCAAGAGTGTGAAGAATTAGAAAGAGAGCTTCCAGCCAAGATGGAGGCATAGGCAGTCGCACTATGCCTCCTCATGAAACCAAAACTAAGGACAACAAAAATTGAGAAACAACAACCAGAACAGAGAGAAATGAACTGAACGGAAGTCTGACTACCATACAACCAGACTGGTAAGGAGGGGCAGAGTCAGAGGCCTACGGAGAGGGGTCAAGGGGTCCTGGCAGGACAAAGCACTGGCTCACAGACACAGACAGCAGTTGGTGGACCGGTGGCAGACCCTGGGCGTGGGAGGCAGCGAGCAGACCCAGTAAGGGGCACAGGGCAGCTGGCTGGCCCCAGCCACACATTCGCACGCAGACAGACTGGGCGAAAACGGGCAGCGACACAGACCGTGCAATCCAGGGCCCCAGCACTGCCGGGAAACAAAGCCTAAGAGCACCAACTGAAAACACCTGTGGGAGCTGAGGCTGGGAGATTCAGCCTCGCAGGAAGCTCCTTGGAGAGACCCACATAGTCTGAGAAAGTACACAAGCCCATCCACCCGGGAGCCAGCACCAGGGGTCCCAGTTTGCTTGTGGGAGGTGGCAAGGGGGACTGACGTCCTGAAGAGAGCGGAGCAGGCGCCATTGTTCCCTCTCAGACCACGCCCCCACATACAACTTCACAACCCAGCGACTGCGGTGCCCCACCCTGGTGAACACCTAAGGCTCCGCCGCCCTTACGTAACAGCCACAACCAGGAAAATAAAAAATACAAGGAAAATAAAAAATACAAAAGATGGCTCAAACAGAATTAAAAGCCCCAGAGCCAATTTTTTTAAGTGACCGAGAGATAGCTAACCTACCAGATGCACAGTTCAAAGCACTGGTGATCAGGATGCTCACAGAATTGGTTGACTTTGGTCATAAATTAGATGAACAAATGCAGGCTACGATAAGAGAAATGAAGGAAAACACACAGGGAACCAATAGTGAAGGGAGGAAAACTGGGACTCAAATCAATGGAGTAGACCATAAGGAAGAAAGGAACAACCAAACAGAGAAGAATGAAGAAACAAGAATTCAAAAAAATGAGGACAGGCTTAGGGACCTCCAGGACACCTTTAAACGTTCCAACATCCGAATTACAGGGGTACCAGAAGGAGAAGAGGAAGAACAACAAATTGAAAACTTATTTGAACAGATAATAAAGGAGAACTTCCCCAATCTGGCAAAGGAAATAGACTTCCAGGAAGTACAGGAAGCTCAGAGAGTCCCAAAGAGTTTGGACCCAAGGAGGAACACACTAAGGTACATCATAATTACATTAGCCAAGGTGAAAATGAAGGAGAGAATCCTAAAAGCAGCCAGAGACAAGGAGACAGTAACCTACAAAGGAGTTCCCATCAGACTGTCAGCTGATTTCTCAAAAGAGACCTTGCAGGCAAGAAGGGGCTGGAAAGAAGTATTCCAAGTCATGAAAGGCAAGGACCTACATCCCAGATTGCTCTATCCAGCAAAGCTTTCATTTAGAATGGAACAGCAGATAAAGTGCTTCTCAGATAAGGTCAAGTTGAAGGAGTTCATCATCACCAAGCCCTTATTATATGAAACGTTAAAGGGACTTACCTAAGAAAAAGAAGATTAAAAATATGAACAGTAAAAATAAAAGTCATCAAATGGAGTGTTAGCAACAGGGAAGTGGGAGGAGAGAGGGGAAAATATAGAGAATAAGTAGCATAGACAGTAGGGAGAAAATAGACGGGGAGGGCAAGAATAGTATGGGAAATGTAGACACTAAAGAACTTATGACACATGGACATGAACTAAAGGGAGGAATATGGGTGGGAGGGGGTGGGCAGGGTGGAGGGGAGTGAAGGGGGAAAATGGGACAACTGTAATAGCATAATCAATAAAATAAAGAATTAATAAAAAGAATTAGAAAGAGTGGAATTTGATTTAGGTCTTCTGAACAGGAGGGGAAGGAGGAAAGGAAAGAAGAGTTAACAGCATGTCCAAAGGCTCAGAGATATTAAACACAGAGAAAAAAATGGTTAGTTATGGCAAAAATTCTATGTGCTGGAGAAAATTTAGACAGGCCAGTGAGGGCAGAGAAGGAAGCAGAGGAAGATGAAATTGAAACCAGTCTCTGCCTCTCTCATTAGACTATCAGCAATGAGAGGGCCAAGATCTTGGTCATCACTTCCTCCTTTTCATCCACAGATATGAGGCGCATGACAACATTTGCTGAGAAAAATAAAAGGAAAGATTCCTATGCTGCAAGTATCATATGCCATGTTGTGGAATTTGGACTTTCTCTTGTGCCCAATAGGGACCTTGAAAAGTTATTGAAGAGAAATGACCTAAGTAGATTGGGTCTTTGGAAAAGATGGTCCTGGAAGTAGAGTTGAGGACAAATAAGAGAAGATTGGGGCTAGAAATAAAGATATTTATTAAGAAGGTAATGTATTCATTTGTGTGAGAACAGATAAGGCTCTGTCATCAGTGGTAGTAGATGAACAGAGGAAACCTTGAGGAAAGAATAGTTGTTGAGATTGTGAAAAGAAGGAAACATCAGAAATTAGTGAGATTTCTCTCACTGGAAGTTGGTGAATGGCATTATGTTTGGCCTGCTGAAGAAAAAGAACCAGTAGACTGTCTAGAAAAATACGGCCTTGTAAGCAGCCAAGGTCTAAGTTCCTTCCAGGTCTCTCAATGCAACCTGTTCTACTGAATTCCAATTTTGCACTGCCATCTTTCTAGTCAGTGTTCATAGTACATCTTCCCTGGATTACTGGAGCAGCCTTCCAACCATTCCAACCACATCTATTCCATTCTCCATGCAGCAACCAGAATCCTTCTTTCTGGGCAAAAATATGATCATCGTATCTCTTTCCTTTAAGCACTCTAGTAGCTGCTCATTACAGTGCCCCATTCACAATGTCCATGGTACAATCAAAACCACTAACATACAAAGAAGCAGGGGACTGCGGCTCATACCTGAGGGAAAAGACAATCCAAGTAGACTGACTCTAAGATGACCCAAACGTTGGAGTTAGCAGACAAAAGGTGAGAGCAGCTTTATAATCGTATTCAGGGATATAAAGTAAAATAAGTGTTGTAATGCATAAACATATAAGGAATCTGAAAAAGAAAAAAAGGCTATTAAAATACAGACATTTTATAGCAGAAAAACACAATATCTGGAATAAAAAATTTACTAGATTGAGTTAACATTCAATGGGGAGATTACAGAAGGAAGAGTCAGTGAACTTGAAAATAGGGCAATAGAAATAATCCAATCTGAACAAAAGAGGGGAAAAAAGGATTAAAAATAATGTAATATAACTTTTGTGACTTGTGGGGTAATATATAAAAAGAAAGGTGAGCAAAAGTGTAAGAAATATGAAAAGGAAAAGATTGAGAGACTAGAACAGAAAAAAATCTCTGAATTTACAGATTCAAGAACAGTAGTCCCAAATTATTATAATAAATACAAATAAAACCATATCTAGGTAGATTATAGTCAAACTGCTGAAAACAAAACAGAAAATTTTGAAACCAGCTTAAGAAAAATAGCACATTTCATTAGGGAACAACAGTAGAAATCATCTCTAACATCCCATTGGTAATGATGGATTCTAGAAGAAAATACAACTCCATCTTGAGAATGATGAAAATAAGAGAGAGACAGAGAAACAGGCTAAACTTGTCACTTTGGAATTCTACATCAGTAAAAACATCTATCCTTCAAAACTTAAGGTGAGACCTGGCTGGTGTGGCACAGTTGGTTGGAGCATCATCCCTGACTGAGGGGTTGCATGTGATTCCTGGTCAGGACACATACCTGGGTTGCAGGTTGGTCCCCATCCAGGTGCATAAGGGAGGCAGCTGATTGATACTTCTTTCTTGTATGGATGTTTCTCTCTCTCCCTCCCTCTCTCTCTAAAAACAATGAAGAGATATCCTCAGGTGAAGATAAAAAAATGAATTCAGGTGAAATAAAGGTATTTTCAGATAAAAGAAAACTAGAGAATTTACCCTCAGCTGACCTACACTACAAGGAAAACCAAAAGAAGTTCTCCAGGCCAAAGGGAAAATGGCACCAGGTTGAAATGTGGCTCTTCAGTAAGAAAAGACTTCCAAAAGTGATATAGCATGAGGGTAAATATTTTTTTAAAACCATTTTTCCTCAACATTTTTAAAACACTTATGACTATTTAAGGCAAATATTATAACTTTAAATAGTGGGGTTTACAATATTTATGGATGAAAAAGCTGATGACTGAAGCTGAAAGGGCCAGTGTTGGGGGTAAATGGATTTATATGGTTGTAAGTTTCTTTTCTTTAATGCGAAGTGGCTCAAAATGAATGTGAAGGAGACTGAAATGGTAAAAATGTATGCTGTGACCCCCTGCATCTGCCCTGAATAACAACAACAACTACACAGAGGTAGAGCTAAAAAGTCAATAGACAAACTAAAATGGAATTCCAGAAATGATTAAATTATCCCCAAGAAAAGTGGGAAAGGGAAAACAGAACAAACTCTAACCGAACAAATAGAAAATGAATAGTAAAAACAACAGGCCTAGGTCTCCGTGGGAGCGCAGGCTCCATAAAGACAAAGAGCACATTTATCTTCGGTCATGATTTACCTGAATGAGCAGGTGAGATGGGGAGTGAATGCACACATGCTCCCTGGGCAGCATCTCCTCCCAGTCCTGGGGGTCTTCTTACGACTTCTTGTGATAGAAATAACTACATTTTTGTATTTGTTCATGATCTACTTACCAGGAAGTTCTCAACAGTTTGGGTTTGTAAATTTTTTTTGTAACTCCTTCAAATGTGTGAAAAAACATGGGTGAAAAGTTGAATTGGATAATTCTTTATGTTGAAATTACGCAAATCCACTGTCCAGAAAATAAGCTTCATTTCTGTACAGGGAAACTTGGATGTGCGCAAAGTGTTGCCTAAGAAGTTCCCCTGAGATTTGCTGGGTTACTTTGGCTTTTGCTGCGAGATGTGGATGTTGAAAAACTAATAATAAACACTTTGATCACATGGTCAGTTGTGAATTCAAGGGATTCCAACTGTAACGAAAAGTAGAAAGTCTCTAACCAAGTTCAAAGGTTTTTTGGCATGCAGAGATGTAGGGGATCCTTTTGAGGACCAAAATGTTACAAATTTCTCTGAAATGACATTTAAATATTAATACTTGGAGACTTTTTTAGTATCCTCAATGCCTCTTCTTTTGAAGCCAGCTCCTAATTGATGAGATTCCACTGAGGATATTTTTTTTTTTCTGTTAAAAATGAGATGGTGGCAGGGGTAGAAATGGGAGGGAGGTGGGGAGGGATGGGTGGGTGGGCTGGGATGGGAGTAAAGGACAGAAAACTATACTTGAACAGTGATGAAAATAAAATTAAAAAAATGAGATGGGAGGTGGACTGAAGGACTAATATATTTAGCCATTATGTATTGAATATTGATGGTGATTAATCAAGATGTGTATTTTTTTCTCAGCTGAAAAAATAAAAGCTACCTAATTGAGGAACTCACTTTATCAAACAGCTATAGTAGAAAGAGGAACAGACTGGGAGATCCTCCTCACTCACCAGTTATGTAGGATGTCTATGGGTGAGAAAAGCAAAGCAGGTGTGATGGGCCTGCCTCAGGACTTGCATGTTGGGGAGCAATGTTGGACGTGAGTCTAAGACCAACATGAAGAAAGTGCATAAGGACCACTAGCCCTGCGTTGGCTGGATGAGAAGGGGGAGAGGCCAAAGGCGGTGAGAACAAGCAGAAGGGTACCACTGCGTGGCTACAGCCACAAGGCAGGAGGTAGGAACAGGCAGGTAGTCCTGAGAGAGACTGCTGCAACAGTTTTCAGCTTGAGATGCTGACCAGCACGTTTAAGGAAAACAGGTTTCTCCTGGTTCCCAGTGTGGACATGTTCCTTTTATTACAATGTTGTCTACATACACACAAACATAAAAGTAGGCATAAATAGCTCATTTTATAGTTTGCATGCAACTGAAACAATAAAAGCAAAGTTATAAATTAAATGCAAATAAAATGACAAAACAGCTACAATTTAAATGGACAACATTTTTTATGACGGATGATTCTGTTTGGCGGAAAGGACTTCTCTGCTCACGCTTGCTCTGATCAGGTCCTGGAGGGTTTGCCTTGGCAACCCTCCTCGGAGCTGCAGATTGCCGAAGTTTTCTATTTGCATTGTTGCAAAACATTTGTTCCCTACAGTTCTGTGATATCATTTGACTTTCACTAAATAGGAACGCATCATTTATTAAGACCGCCTCTTTTTTTTCCATTAACCTTAACATTTAAGTGGTATCACTCTGGGCTAATTTGCTTATAAACTCAACAAGTGCAGGCACTGAAATCTCATAAGGCAGTAATGGAGGCGATTCAATTACTAAAGATGTTGGAATAATCATAAAATTCAAATTTATAGCTTTATCATGAGATGACCCAGAATTTATGGGTCTCTGAGGCTCCACTGAGAAGCACTGCTGGTGTTGTGGGAAGGTTTACTGTGCCTGCTGCCTCTTTCCAAGGGAGCTGCATAGTGACAGCTTCTGGGACTGTGTCCTGTGCCTTATCACCCATCAGCCTTTCCCCACCCCCACCCTCTGGTCACTGTGGGGCGGGTCAGGAAGGAAGGGTGCATTTGAGCCAACGGCATGCAATTCACTGGCTGGTCGGTAGCCACATAAAGAGGTGTTGGCTACATTCCCTCCCTCTTACTTCTTTCCCCAAAATTTAGAGGGACGTTGCCATGACAACACAGGAATGCAAAAAGGTGATGTTTCCCTAGCAAAGTGACGTTATGGGGAAATGAACATCATAAGCATTTTGAATCATGCTTCCTTTCCAAGTATGATCCTTTTTTTAAATATTGTAATTGTTTAATTTGCTGTTATGAAATTTTGTCAGTTAAAAATGAATTGCTCTTAAAATTAAGAGGCTTATTAAAACCATGTTATTTTTAAATTTTATTTTAATTATTATTCAAGTACAATTTTCTATGGTTTACTCCCATCCCAGTCCACCCACTCAGCCCTCCCCACCTCCCTCCCATTTCCACCCACCCCTAGGTTTTGTCCATGAGTCCTTTATAGTTGTTCCTGTAAACTCTTCCCCTTTTCCAAGTATGATTCTAACCCAGGAATAGGTTTCATTTTGAGCAAAATATAAAAATAAAAAGGAAAGGTTATTGCGCCAAGATAAAAAAGCCAATCATTTCACCTAGACCAAGTCTTTCTCCTTGGGGTGGTTCCACTCTCCTCTGTGTTTACTTCACTTCTCAGAAAGTACAGGATGGTGAGAAGGAAAGTGGACACCAACCAGCAATAGTCTTCTTCCGACTCACTCACTCCAGCCAAGTCTGCACGCCTGGCTCTGGAGTAACGGATGGGACCTAAAGAATCTAGTGCCCTGATTCACACGGCCCATCCTGAGAGTGATGAATGGTGTTGTCAGAGCCTCCCAAAAGCACGGGGACAGAGGACAAGGGGGGGTGTCCCCAGGGGAGAACTAGGAAAAGGGTAAAGGGACATTTGGCAGCCACATAACTTATTCACTGCACATCCTTTCTCTATGCCCTAGTTTCTTTGTAAAATGACTCTAGTAATTCTGCTTTGCCCACTGCTCAAGATTGGTGTGAAATGAAATGAGGCAGTGGGCATAAACACATTTCTAAACTATAAAATACATACAACACAAAGCGGTTGTATTTAAAGGGTTTGTTATCCTTTGTCAAGTACGCCAGGGCATGATCAGGCTGAGTGGGCCGGCTCCGGCCTCCTGACTGACCTTCACATTTCCTGGGGTTAATTCCTCTCACAGGAGCAAGGGCATTCCCTTCATTTTATTTTGGGCAGCACGTGTAGTTTGCAAATGTTTCTTTTTTTTTAATCCTCAAATGACAATATGTTCATTGATTTTAGAGAGAGAGGAAAAGAGAGAAAAACATTGATATGAGAGAGAAACATCAATTGGTTGCCCCCTGCACACACACAGACCTACTACTACTGAACCAAAAACTGTGGTATGTGCCCTGACGGGGATCGAACCTGCAAACTTTTGCTGTATGGGATGATGCTCCAGCCAATGGAGCCACCCTGCCAAGGTGGGAGCCATTCATTTCAATAGTACAAATCTCCCCTATTATCCCAAGTCTTTTTCACTTCACAGAATAGAAGACACTTATGACTTGCATTTTTTCTGAAAATCTAGAATGGAAGAGAAGAGGGAGGCTCTCTAGGAAAGCTGGCAACTGCTGCATGTGAAAGGCTTCCTGGATGTTGAAATGTGTGTGGTTCAAACAACCAAAGAACACTGCATTCCTTGCGTATCTTTGGGACAGTGCTCAGTCTGAAGCAAGAGTTGTTAGGCTAGCTTGGTGTTTAGATAAGCAATCCCTCAGGAGGGATGCTTGATGGAAAGAGGGGCTGCGGATTTGGAGCCCAGCAAAACCTCTCATTTGGCAATAATAACAGTGAAACAACAGGGCCTACTCCCCGGGTTTTTTTGATGTGAAAACTGAGCCCAGATGTGCGTGAAAGAAGCTGAACACCGAGGCATAGAGGGAAAAATTCTGGTAGGACTTTGAGTTACCGGTTGGAAAAATGTAGGTTAACTGAACGTATATCATGGTGTTGCATAGAAATCCCACCTTCACATTCAAGCAAATTCAATTTATACTTTTGGCTGCATTTTCTGATCACCTGTGTCAACACAAGAGTCATAGAATTTGTTACTAGATAATGTTTAGAGAAAGGTGGCTTGGAAATACAGGAATCCCATGGAACCTGCCCCGCTGGGAGCCTCCGTGCGCATAACAGGACTGTGGCTGCTCCAAGTGGCCTGAGAACAAGAAGGTGCCTTCTCCTCTGGGCTGATGCGGTGCTTTACCGAGGCCCATGCCGGGGTCCCATGGGCAGGCACCGACGGTGCACTCCAGCGTGAAACCCCAACCACCTAGGAATCCCAGCTTGTTTGAATTTAAGGGAACAGAAAGGGCAAGAGTCCCATTTCTTGTGTAGTCAGCATTTGGGGGACACTTCCTTAGAGCAGAAGTTCTTAGGAAAGGGCCTTAGTGAGAATTAGCTGAAGAGACATTTTAAAATCAGGGTGCATAATTCTCACCTTAAGAAATCCCTGTTGAGGGTGTCTTGGGTAAGGGCTGGACAGGGATATGTTGCAAATGCTCCCTGGGGTAGAGAGATGCTCAGTCCTGATGCTTTAGTGATTTCTCTGGCGAGACTGTCAGGCTCATTGCACGCCTCTCTTTCCTTCCATCATTGAATTTGATGGGCTTCTCGATACGAGGCTAGAAAGAACTTGGAGAGAAAACCCTACTCCCCACTTAGGGCTT
The DNA here is from genome assembly GCA_004024845.1 of Tonatia bakeri. Lineage (NCBI taxonomy): Eukaryota > Metazoa > Chordata > Mammalia > Chiroptera > Phyllostomidae > Tonatia > Tonatia bakeri. The sequence continues at coordinate 37,581 of PVIA01004628.1, forward strand.
TGTTATTCCATTATTCCTCCCTCTTCTGAATTCTGTTAGCACTGTGTCTCGCTCACACAACACTTATCACCGTGTTCTGTATTGGAGTTATTTATGAACACGTCTTATCTCCTCACACACAAGCCCCAAGAAGGCTGAGACTGTCATACCCAAAGTCACCTGCTGGCCCTTGGATTGCATCCATCTGTAAATGTATTTTTCTTGGCCCTCAGACTGTTTTAAACTTTTTTGATTTACTTGCCAGCTTTTAAAATCCAGGAGGTATTCCTCCTACTCCCAACTTTCCTCCTAAATACAATGGCCGTTGTGCAATGCTTTTTTGGTTGGAATCTCTGATGTCCTTTTGACACAGGCTCCACGTTCCCGCAGGGCTAGGGTGGACTGGAGCTGAGCAGCACGTTCCCCTTTCAAATGGGGGCTGTGTTCTCCAGTTCACCCTAGTCCCCACCACTCCCTATTCGCCCCCACTGGACCACTTCTTTCATGAATGTTTCTCTCCTGACACCCATGAGGCACTGGGATGTGTCACCCTTTTGATTTCTACACAGTATCTGACTTTTCATAAGTGCTTCTTAAATATTTGTGGAATGGAAAAGTAAAAGGCTCAACTGCTCCAGGAGATGGGCGCTTAAATAGAATTTTTTCTCTAAGCTGCCAGACATCAGTTGGTATGAATAACAAAAGAGTATCAGATTTTGTACTGTGGTTTCCCCAGTCAAGAATTATGAAGTAGTTCCTCATTTTCAGGAGCTTTACCTAAATCTCTTTATTTACCACGGGCCAAGTAGCTAAGCAATTCTCCTCAAGCAGGAGGAAATGACACTAAACTCGGGAATTTCTGCAAGCAGGTCATCCTTACTCGGTGACTCTCTGAATTCTCACAGCAGCCCGCTCTTCATTATGGCTTTCATGTGAGTCTCTGTTACAGAGCAGGACCCAAACAAGCAAAGGGGCCCGGGAGCCCGAGAGGGTGATGCTCTTACTGAAAGAAATTCGGGTCCGTCTTGTCCGCCGCCTTAAAGGAAAGATATCTCTCAATGCCAGAGATTCGTGAAAAGGAAAGGAAACGTTTATTTAGTGCTATACAAACTTAAAGTAGTGACCTAATGCCTTTACCAAAATCCCAAAGTCCCTTAAAACACCCACAAACACACACAGTCCTTCCTTCCCCCTTGCCCAGTCTGGGGTACCGTGTCTCAGGAAAGGAAATAGAAGTCCAGTCTCAGGCAGTGTCTGGTTCTTCCCAGTAATCCGTGCTCGGCTGGTAGGCCTCTCTTGGTTCTCGGCACCATCAGCTGTGTCGCCGTCCAGGCAGGATCTCCAGTTAATCCAAAGCCATGCAGCACCGTCTCATGGCTACTGGTAAGAGTTCTCTCACCCCTCTTCCAGGCAAAGTCTCTCTTGTTTCCCAGGCCGCGTGACCAAAGAAGCACCTCAAAGCCACGCAGTCCTCTCCTACCAGAGCTGTGGGGGTCTGCACTCTGGCAAAACCACGTGGTTCTCTTCCAGGGCTGCGGGAGCCCCTACTCTGCCAAAAGCCGCATGGATCACTCACTATGGCTGCCGCGCCTGGGCTTTTAAATCCCGCGCCAATCTTCCTCTGCAGCCCCACTTCCGACTCCTCCCACACTTGGCCTCAATTTGCTATTCTTTCTGGTCGCCATCGTGGGTCTGGGCAGGTGTGGCCCCATGTTATGGAGCCAATCATCTCCAAGCTCTCACGCAGGCGCTGTAACTCGGGGGACCTGCCCCCCCCCCCCAGTTACATCTTGGTGGGAAAGTTACTTCCATCCTCCTGGCTCAGAGCATGGCCATAGCTATTTAACATATCTATGTAGCCAGCCAAAGGTTATAGATATGTTAAATGACCACACCCCAGAGGTTGGCTGCAAAGCTGTTGCTACGCAAAACAGTTCTCAATGGGCCTGCTCCATTTGTCCCTTTCCCCCACCCAGAAAATAATACCAGGTAGTGTTTTCTGAACACCTTGAGTTCTGGATCCCATTTTAAATGTCCATTTGGGGTCCCCCCCCTTGGCCGCACCCTGTAACATCTCTACTGGAAAGCCCCTTGGGGGAAAGGTTTCTGTGGGGAATATCCCTTTTTATGGCTGCCAGGACCCTCCTCCCATTTTTTGGTACAAGATATAAATGGAATAGTGCTTTCAGTACTGACTTCCGAAATGCAGCCTCGCCTCCTCGGTTCTCTCAAATCCCTCCGTGTCTTCCGTCCCCACACCCTAAAGTCTAGGACTCGAAGCACTAGGACATTTTTACATTTTATTGGTCTTGTCTTTATTTTTCTGGTTGCTTGTTCTTAATGGCCAATGAAAATCTTTTTTCTTATACACAGTAAACAGCAATAATAATAATATATTTTCTTTACATATATTTTAAGTAAAAAAGTAAGCTTTTTGAAAGAGAAATAAGGAAATAAAAGTTCTGATGGGATGAGGCTGTGGCAGAAATGGCGAGCTTGCTACAGGTGCGGCGCTTGCGAGGGAAAGGCCGGATTTTAGGACAAAGTCTGGGCTCATTGTCCAACGGGACGCTGCCCGTCTCTTTGGCCTCAGTCCTCACCAGTTTTCCCCTTTCTCATGGTACACCCAAATATAACAGGAACTTTCTACGGTTCCTCCAGCGTGATAGGAGGTTTCCCCGCCTTTCACAACTGGTTCCACAATGGCTAGGTCTTCTTCCTGGAGAGCATGTGTTATTCTCTCTGCAAGAAGCATTACCCCCCTCTCAATTCCCCCCCCACCCCTCAACTTTGCTTGTATGACAAGTGCTTCTCACCCTCCATCACAGCTGTCATGCTACCTCCTTGGACAGGCCTCTCTGGACCACTCTGAGTAACATAAACCTTAGCTTCCTATTTCCTATCTCAGCATCTGACCACTCTCCTTCCTAATTCTTCCTGCAAACTCTAACTTTTAAAAAGTGTATTTCCTCTCTCGATTATTAAATCTCTCTCCTGCTGCACTGTGAGCTCCTTAAAGACAGAGCCCTTGGGTCCTGTTCCCTGCTGAATCCCAGTGGCCACAGATCACTGAGGACACACAGATGCATGTGCCCATTTGGTGAATGACTTCATATTCTTCCTGCCTTGGTACCCTGGTGAATCCCCTTCATCCTTCAAGGCCCACGCAGCCTATGAGTTATCCCTCGGGGGACTTCCCGCACCTTCCTCAGCCAAAATGGGGTTGCCAGTCTCTCCTCTGGGTCCACAAAGCATCACAGATACACACCAGCACTATAGTATCAAATACATTGTATTATTAACTGGATTAAGGGTCTAGGTGCCCAAAAGGACTGTGAGCTTCCTGAATACCCAACCTCTCCCTCCGCCACCATCTAGCAATCTTTCCCTATTTCTGACCATGACATTACTCACACCAAGAGAACTCTTGTGATTTATTTGTAGCCAGAGCGGACTGTGATGGAAAATGAGAAAAGTTATTGGTATTTGTGGAATGTTCAAACTAAGTATGCATCACTTATAGACATGCCCATAAAACTATCTTAATAAAAGATGTTTTTTTTCTTGAGAATCGTTTGGTACTACGGTAAGCACCCCCACTCAGAAATCTCCAATCAAAAAAAAAAAAAAGGCTTTCATCTGCAGAAAAAAAAAAAGAATTTCACCATCTAGTGGTAGAAACCTTGGACTGCAGGTATAGCTTCACGAATTTGTTCTTTCTCCCACTCAGCAGCTATTTACTGACCACCTGTTCTGTGCCAATAATTGATATAGACAAGTGTCTGGTCTCACTTAGTCACTCATGTTCTGATCACTTTCTACAAGTGACCCATGTTGTTTGGAGCTTTGGTGTCCGGGGGTTAGATAAACAGACCCACTCGAGGCTAGGTTTCTGGGTGCAAAGGTCAAACACTGGCACCTCTGGGCCCTATAGAAGTTACGTTTCTGGCTTCTCTGGGAAACTCTGGCCACAGTGCCCTGCACTCTGGCCTTTCAGCAGTTGGCTGGAACTAGAAGCAGCTTCTCCTTCTGGTCACAGCTATTCTGTCACACCACTTCTGTTGCCTTGTCCACTCGCTCATTTGAGTGTGGCCTCTTTTTAGACATATCCAGACGTTTGGTGGGTTTTGATTCGTTACTTCTATTCTTATGGAAGGACATCTCCAAATATCTCCAATCCTTCCAAGAAATCCCTTCTTTCCAGCACAGGCAATTCCAGTGGCATGATTATCAAGGAGATATGTAATGTGCTCCTTGACAGCCCCTAGATTAAGGGTCACTTATTCCTCTGGGTTTCTGTGCTTAAGCAAAAACTCTTTGCTTGAATCCCTCCACTTGATCATTTCCCTTTCTCTCTTTGCTTGAGGAACTGGAGGGTTCTCATTGCCTATTTGTCCCTCTTATTTGTTCAACAGATACTTCATGGACACTCCCTCAGTGCCAGGACCTCTGCTTCCTGCAGGAGTCATAGCCAAGCCCTATGCAACACACATACCCCTAATGGAGCTGGTGGTGTGGCCATTGTACAAAGGTCCATGGTACCATGGGGGCATGCAGAATGAACACTGAGAATAACATGGGGGTAGAAGTGGGGTCTAAGGGATGTTCCTGGAGAAAGAAACATTGAAGCTCAAACCCAAAGGCAAATGGGAGTTAGACAACATGGGAGACACCTTCATAAATGTGAGACTCAAGAAAATCGTTGAAGTTGGAGACTGAGATTCTGGAGTGCCTATGAGTCCCAGGAGCAAGCACAGACTTCACTCTGCCGGTGATGGGCAGCCAGGAAATCTTCTGAAAAGGCAGTGAATGTTCACGTCCACGTTTTCAGGAGATCACTCCACCAAGCAGTGCATTTCAAGAGATTCGGCTGAGAGCTAGGGCTGTTGGTTCCTTTGGACACCCCCACCCCATCCGCACCAAGTTCAGTGTGATCAGGGACAGCTTGGTGGTGAAGGACACTAGGAGAGGAACCCTCAGCATCCAGAAGGCACAACACCAATGCCCATCATCCACCCCTGTCACGGTTCTTGTTTTGCCCTTTAATTCTTGTTGTTCTGTCCCTGTTTTCTCCGTAGTTCCCTCCACTTTCTGCGTAACCCAGGCATCATCTTGGCACTGCCTGGGCCTCTGGGGCTGCAGATGCCCAGAGTACCACAGCAACGAGGCCGTGAACTCCCCGCCCACCCCAGGGAGCCCTTCTACCAAACAGTTAGCTTCAAAGCCCAGTTGGAAGTGGTAGATACGAAGCAAAAAGTCAACAAACATTTCCCTGGAGTCTTGGCACTGAGAGGCCTTTTTCTTTTTCCTTTTGCTCAATCCCCAGCTGGTCAGCAGCCTGAACTTCTGCCTACCCATCCCTTCCCCCTGGCAGCTCCCAGCCATGCTGTAGTAGTACCTGCTGAGGAAGGCAGGCGACTCCGCCACTTATCCCATCCAGAAGCTCTGCCTGTCCTCTTCTGACAGAGAGTGACAATCCTCTCAAATTGAACAGACTTTGGGTCCAACACACCAAGGTCCTGGTTTGAGCTACATCGGGTGCCAGCTGTGTGGTCTCAGGAGACTTAATCCACCACCATGGGCATCCATGTTCCCTTCGGTAGGATGGGAATGGGAATCCCTCTTCTCAGTGATTCTGAGCAGGAGAAAATGACTCTGCACAGTCACTCAATCATTTACCAAACATTTATTGACTACGCAGCCATGTGCCAGCCACCGGGAGACCAGGGTCCTTGTCAAACTGTAATGTGCTGCACAAATACGACACTCTTGGGTGCAGAAAACTCACTACTAACCACATCCGATTGGGTATGTTCGCTCTGTTCCCCTCACTTGTCTTGCCTTCAGGTAGGGAAACCACTACCTGAGTCCTGCCCACCTATAAATATTCAAGGCAAAGCTTTAGTAAGACTTAGTAAGTAAACAGAACATATCAACCAGCAAGAGAAAGGTCTATGGTGACAAAGCCTCTGTGTGTTTGGAAACTTTTCTATGTCCTGGCCCAGGGATCGCTATAAAAGGATGGTCATGTTTTCCCTGCTGCTCCAGTCCTGACGGGGGGGCCTCAGACAACAGCCAAACTGAAGCTAGTGTTGCGTTCTGAAGGGAGTTGGCAACAGTTGAGGCCGGAACACTCCTCGTCCCACAAATCCTTGGGGCTTTCTAAAAGTCTAAGCTGGCCCTGCCACCATGAGCCCCTCAGCTTCCCACTCCCCCTTCCTCTGCAGGCTGCATGCTCCCAAGTCTCAGAGAGGACGAGCAGCAAGGAGAGAGAGCATCGCAGGGCAGGGAAGAGCTCCGTGGGAAGATGTGTCAGGGCTTAGGTCTCAGTGAGAAACAGATGGGACCCTCCCATTAACACAATCCAGGGAGGGGTTATTCACAAAGAGGAACCACAGAGGCTCTTGTGGTCACTTCTTGTAGCAGCAGAGCTGTTGCCGCTTCGAGGCCCAAGGGATTGAGAAGAGGGGGCTGAAACCCAACGCAGAAGGAAAGAGCCATCCTCACACCAGTTAGAATTCGTTCTCAGGGGTGGGGCAATGTACCGGTGGCCCCTATAATAGCAGTGTCAGGAGAGCTGCAGAGAAAAGTGAAGACATGAGAGCTGTCCCGAAGGCAGACGTCTGAGGCTTGCAGGTGGAATGGATTGTGAAGGAAGAAAGGGAGGGAAGGGCAACTTATAGGTTCAGGTTTGGGCAACTGGGTGAACGGTAGTGCCATCAATTTTGATGGGAAACACAGGGGTTAGAGGATCCACATTCATTTTGGGACCTGCCAGGTTGAGATGACTGTAAAATATGGAGGTGGAAGTATCCAGTATTCAGTTGGAAATGGCATCTGAGGCTCTGAAGAGAGACCTTGACTAGAGATATATTTTGTAGGTGAACAATTATTACTGCTTATTTAAAGTCTGCCGTGTAACATGCACATAACACAATGAACCTCTGATACTTGCTTAATGGAGAAATCAGTCGTTGGTATTTTAAAGAATTGTCTGTGTTACTGCCCTGGCATTAAGGCCACTCTTGAAAAGATTACACCAGTTTGCTAGCCCATGCTACTTACTGTCTACAAAATAGCCATTTAACAGTAGAGAAAGTTGAGGCCCAAAAAGGTAAAGTTCAGCAGTTAAGATTATTATTCTTACAAGTGACTAAAACTTCAGTTAACATTATCTAAGGGATTAATTGACTCAGATCCAGGGGCGCCTTGGCTTCAGGCACAGTTTGATCCAGAGGCTTGGAAAATGTCATTGAGACACTGTCTCTGCTCATGTATTCATTCTGCTGTTCTTAATACATCCGTTCGCTTCACTCTGACTTCCCAAGTTCACGGGAGCAAGATGGCTACAGCAACTCTGAGCCTCACATGCTTGTGCCTTCACATCCTGGGAAAAGATAAAGAATGTTCTCTCCCAGAATCCCCTTTATAGGTCTCAAGCCTTCTCGTTGGCTCTAAACGGGTGCTGTCTTAGCCCTGATCCATCTCTGTGGCTAGTAAGATGAGACATGCCCATTGGGTTGGGATGGAGAAGCCTATTCTTAGAGCTGGGGGAAAGCCATGTCCACCTAAAATTAGGATTTCATAATAGAAGAGGAGTGTTCACATATCCGCAAGTGAAAAACAGGATGCTGTCCCCTGAGAAGCGATGCTGAGGAGGGGAAAAAAAAAAACTAATGACCACAGAAAGAAGGTACCTGTTCAAGGCCACCCAGCTTTTTAGCGTCAGAGCTAGATCTCAGGTGATCAGCCCACTTTACTTTCTTCCAAACCTTCTTTCCCCTGCGTGACTTTGTTCCCAGCAACGTTCTAGAGATTTAAGGCGGTCAGAGGCCAGAAGTGGGATAATAAGAAAAACAGAGTGATGAAAAAGTTAGAGGGGTCACAAGTCCTCAGGATCTTCCTGCGGCCCAGGTCACCCATTGGTCAAACGTGGACCAGAGCGTAACCAGGCAAAATGCACTGCCCCGGGTTGGAGGCTGGAGCAGGAAACCAGCTGGCTGGAAGAGCTTCTGGTGGTCCCTGGCCCAGCCCACAACCCTGTGTCCTGGAACAAGTCAGACCTTAAGTAGCCAGGGAACTTTCAAGACCTGGGAAAAGCCGGCTAGGATCAGCCCTCCGTGGTTTTTAAAAAGCGTCTCCAGTTCCGTTGTACCGTAAAGTTATTCCATGTGACTGTCCCTCTTTTCTCTCTGCTTTCTCTGTTGCACACAGTTTTGCTGGTTCTGGTTATTTTTAGCTCCCTCTGGGCCCTTGGGGATCATCAAATGCAACTCTCTTGTTTTGCAAAAGAGGGACGTGAACCCTGAGTGAGCCGCGATGAAGGGCACACACTTGCTGTCAGAGTTGACGGTCTGATAGGGGTCTCCAGGCTTCTTGCCCAGGGCCTCGCTGCACCTGGCTGCCTCCATCCACCGCTCCGTGGTCTCAGCCAGGCACCCAACTGGGCTCTGCTGTGTGAAAGAGACAAATGTTCTCCAGGGACCCAGGTACTCGGGAGAGTACCTGCAGGCCCAGGTACTTTTTACCTTAGGAAGAAAGATTGAGAACTCAGGAACAGTTTCCCTGGAGACATGGTTTTGGGTTTTAGAAGCTCTCAGTCTCGCTCACAAAGCCCACCGGGGTACTTAACACCCACAGTGAGAATCATTTGTAAACAGTTCTTAATTCCTATCTCCTCTCCTAAGGGCTGGACACTGAACTTGGCACTTCTTTACAGGAAGGCTTTAAAAATCTTTGCAACATGCTTATTCCCTGGGAATTTGCTTGCAGTTAGTCTGGGACCCACTTAATTTCTTTGCTCTTAATTCTTGCTTCTCTCTCTCTCTCTCTTTCTCTCTCTCTTTCTCTCTCTCTCTCTCTTTCCTTGGCTGGCTTCAAGGGCTTAAGATCTGAGTAGCTGCACAGGGACTCACACTCAGGGTCTGTGGCCATCTTGAAATTATTAATGATTTTACCCTTGAACTTGCGTCTTGTCAGCAAAATCCAGTGGGATGGTGGAGCATGTATGGGAACAGAAGAGATACTGGTAATATACTTATATGTCCTCACACGTATCTTTCAGGATGCCCCATGAGCACGGAATTCACTGCTCTGTGAGGTGTGGAATTTCAGCGAGACTCAAAGTAAGTACAAGACAAGTGTGTTACATCTGCCACTGAGAAGCCATGCTTCTGTTCACCTCAGAACCTGCTCGGAGCACAGAGAAGCCAAATGACTAAGGGTCCCCCATCGTATTCTCATCCATGTCACTTCCATGTGGGAGCCAAACTCTCACACTGAAGTTATGACACAGGAGGAAAGGGAAAGGTTGGGCCACCGTAGTTCCTTCTTCTCCCGGTCCTTCCTTACTCATCAGCGAGGTGAAGGGGCGCAGTGTGGCTCAGATGTACACATATCAAGAAGTGAAATCAAAACAGTTGAGCTGTTTATTTTTGCAGCATTGGCACTGTTCTGGTGAGAAGGAAATGCATGCACATGTGTGAGCCACAAAAGACAGATTGCGCAAGTTAAGGGATTCTGCAATCAAGTTAAATGCTCTTCTATTTGCCCTTAACTCTAACATTGCACAGGATAAAGATGAATGGTAAAATTCATGCTGATAATCTTAAATTTTGCTCAGACCAGTGCCAAGTAGCAGATATAAAACATCATAAGGTGGGAGAGAGAACTCTCAGTTTGAAAGAAGAAAGAGAAAGCTTTATCTTTTAGCATATTTAATGGCATTCCCCCCTGCCACTGTGTTTCGAACAAGGAACCCCGCATTAGTTTTTGCTCTGGACTCCACAAATTGTGAAGTCATTTTCGCCTTTCTGGCCTCAGAAATTAGCTTCTCAAATTCTGTTGCTTCAAATGAATAGCTCGCACACACTTGCTATTTTGATCCCTCATTAGTGTCTAGCCATTTTTCTTCCAAATATTAAGTTGTTACTCACATGTCATACTGTTCAGTTGGTAAAGAGCCGCACTAGTTTGCCGGGGCTGCCATAGCACAGCACCACAGTCTGGGCGGGTGGAATAACAGAGGCTGATCACAGTTCCGAAGGCCGGAAGTCCAAGATCCAGTCGGTGGCAGTTTGGCTTCCGCTGAGGCTTCTCTCCTCAGCTGGCAGATGGCTGCCTTCTGCCAGGAGACCTCACGCGGTCTTGCCTCTGTGTGTGCATCCCCTGTGTCTCTGCGTCCAAATTTCCTTCTCTTACAAGGTCGTCAGTAGGATTGGGTCAGCATCCATACTAACTGCATCATTTTCACCTAATCGCTTTTTTAAAGGGCTTATCTCCAAATATGGTCACAGTCTGAGTCACGGGTGGGGGGTGGCGGTTAGAACTTCAATATGTGAATTCTGAGGGAGCACAGTTCACCTCACGAGAAAAGATTTCACATTATTTTTCCTTTTACAACCTGGAGGGAGCAGCCACAGGGGGGATTCACACATATTTTACAAATGCGTTAGTTCATTAATTCAACAAATTCCCAGTGCTTACTAAGTGTCAAGCGTCAGGCTAGATGCTAAAGATGTAACATTCCAGGAGACAGGCAGGTCCCCACTCTTGTGGAAATTAGGCTGTAGTGGGAGAGACAAGAAAAAAGCAATTAAACAAATAAAGCAATTATGATCATGACAAGTGGAAGTAAGGCCACACACACAGTGCTGCGGTAGAAAATAGGGTGAGGGAGGGCCATTCTGAGGAGGCGATAGTCTGATTTAAACACTGGGAAGGATTCCTTGATGCAAAAGAGCCCAGGAGAGGAAAGAGCTTAGCAGAGAAATAGCAAGTGCAAAGGCGCAGGGGTGGAAATTGCTTAATGCGAGCCCAGTATTGAGGAAACGCCCATGTGCTGGATCACAGGGTGTGATGTGGCATGGGGAATGATATGGCAGGAGCCGGGTCAGGCAGGGCCTGGCAGGCACACGATGGATTCTGAGAGCAACAGGAAGTCAAGGAAGGGTTGATCTGCTCTCAGTCCGGAGAATGGATTGGCGGTGGGCAGGATCGGTAAGTGGAGAAACTGAGTCTCAGACTGTTCAGTGATTGCCTTTCACACAACTTCTAAGTGGTGGGGCTGGGCAGGTCCAGACAGAGAAATGGACGAGGCGTCACAGTCCTGTAAACGTGGAGGGGGGCGCCCCCTGCTGTTTCAAGTACTCTTTAACCCTCATTTGAAGGCCAGTGTAGGAAGTGAGGAATCTGCCAGCTCTTGATTATGGAATGCACAGAAATTCTCCAATCACATTTTCACAAGACACGTGGCAACATTTTCAAGTGAAGAGAAGATGGGGATGAGGAAGTCCCCAACCAACAGCTTCAATCTCAGTGAAGCTGGGTTGGAGATGGAATAGACTGGACCTTTTATTTTTAAGTGTAATCAATCACTTGATTTTTTTTTTAATTATACATGCTCGTTACAAAATATCAGGCAATACACAAACATGAAAAAACAAACTGTTCCAGATCTTACCACTCAGAAGTAACAAGTGTTAACATTCAATGGACATTATTTTAGACATATGTCCTTTATACACTTACAGGTTAGATTAAAAATGTCCTTAATAAAGATTTCTCTACAAGTAAGAAACATTACTAAAATAATTTAAAGTACATTCATTCTTATACCACATATTTACTTTTAGATATATGTATTTATTTATATAATTTTGATAGATGGGTATTGTTTCAGTGTTACAAAATGGGCTAGCAAATGTTTTCTGCAAAGGACCAGATAGTAAATATTTTAGGGAGTATGAGACAAAAGACCTTGGTCACAACTATTCTGCTCTGCTACTGGAGCAAGAAAGCAGCTGGATACATAAATGTACCGAGTGTGTTGTGTTCCAATAAATCTTTATTTTCAAAAGCATGTGGTGGGCTGGATTTGGCCAATGGCTATCGTTTCCTGACCCTGTTACAAAAGGGAAGAGAATTACTGTGCTTATTCTTCCTTCCCCTCACTTCTCCAGGTTTTGCTTATATTACTATTACTTTGTTACGGCTTATGAAATGTATATTCTTCTATGCTAGCTTCATGCTCACACGTGACTAGCCTTGGCAGTGAAATTAGCACATTCAGTGTTTACCTTAGTCCATTTGTGCGGCTGCCACAAGGATACTGTTAGCCAGGAGACTTGTGATGACAAGAATTTATTTCTCACAGTTCTGGAGTCGGAGAAGTCTGCGATCAGAACCCTAGCAGATTCGGAATCCAGCGAGGGCCCCCTCACTAGAGAAGCCACGTTGTCACTGTGACCTCCCGCGGAGGAAGGGGTGAAGGCACGCTTGGAGTCTCTTTCACAAGAGCACTTGTTCCACTTATAGGAGCACCACCCTTGTGACCTAATCACCGTATGTCACCATGTGAACTGTAGGTGGACACAAACGTCCAGACTGTAGCAGTGTTTCACACTAGGTTTTTTTTATAGTTTTTTTATTCATGAGTTTTTCATTAACATTCCACTCTTGTTCAACTGGGACTATTTGTCAAATAGTTTTATTTAGTTTCTTACTGCTTTAAAAAGAATTCATGGGTTTTGTATTTCCTGAACTCTTTTATCTCAGAAAATGTCTTTCTTTTACAGCTTGAACCTGCAACATTTCAGTTTATGGAACAATGCTCCAACCAGCTGAGCCACACCGGCCAAGGCTGTATCAATTTTCCTTGACCTAAACCTTTCATCTGTGCATACAGTTCTTCCTTTTAGAAAACTCTTCCTAGATTATTATATCTTTGAATTCTTCTGTGTGTTCCTTTCTACTCCAAGGATGCCAATGATCCTCATGTTGAATGATCGTCTCGGTATCTTTCATCTTCCCACGGATCACGTTGTCTTCTCACGCCCCGTGTTCTAGGATCATCCCGGCCATCTCTCCGGGCCATTTTCAGCCCCATTTTTCTCTCCTTTGCCATTTATAAGTTGTTAGACCTATTCCAATGTTATTTGGTCTCTCAATTTTTCCTCAGCTCTGCGATGCCTTCTTTCATCGTAGTCAATCATTTGATAATTTTTCTTTGAGGTCTTGTTCTATCGAATTCATATTCTTCATGAATTCTTCTTTACTCTGACATCCTTCCAACATTAAAAAAGAATCAACATTTCTCCTCTGGACTTTATTTTCTTCCCATGGCTTGTTGGTTTGTTTGTTATGTCTCTTTCTGCCTTGTGCTTCACGTGGTTTTGTTGTTGTAGGGCGGCATTATTTCTTTTAATTTTGCTCGTGTTGAAGGAGTGGCTACATTTATAGTTTCTCTGAAATGGTGTAGATCAGGAGTGTCAAACTCATTTTCACCAAGGACCATGTCAGCCTCACGGTTGCCTGCAAAGGGTTGAATGTAATTTTAGGACTGTATAAATGTAACTGCTCCTTAACTAGGGGCAGGGAGCCAGGTGCTGCCGCTGGGTAGAAACAAGGTGCTGGGCCAGATAAAACAAGGTGGAGGGCCGGATTTGGCCCACGAGTCTTGTGTTTGCCACCTGTGGTGTATGTAGATGTCTTCTCCCAAACACCCTTCCCACTTTATCTGGGACCATTTCGGCTTCCCCCCTTCACGGTATGTGGCTTGGGAGCTGAGTGCACCTTTCTATTGGTTCTTCAATTAGAGAGTATTGTTTTGAATTCCCAGTGTTTTAGGGAAATGGGGGTGGCCTTGGGAGCCACACTCAGCCACATTAGAATCTCTTTCGTTTCATGGTTGCCAAATCTAAGAAAATATGGTTCTAGTATTACAATGTCCCTTTCCTCTCTGGTTGCTGCCAATGAATGATTGGATTTAAAAAATTGATGATTTCATCAGATGTGAGAAGTTTCTGTGACCTTGTTTTATTCTATCTTTACATAGAAGTTGACTGTTACAGCAGGAGTTGGGTACATTTTTTTATTTTATTTTATCTTTAATTACACTTTACATTCAGTATTATCTACAGAACAACACAAATGACAAAACAGAAACAGACTCATAGATACAGAGAACAGGTTGATGGTTGCCAGAGGCCAGGAGGGTTGGGGGGGCTGCTGAAGATAGTGAGGGGATTGAGAAGTAAAAATTGGCAGTTACAAGATAGTCCCAGGGTTGTAAAGTGCAGCCTAGGGAATCTAGTCAATAATATTGTAATAGCTACTACGTATGGTACCAGGTGTGCACTGGAAATATCGGGGAACACTTTGAAGAGTATATAATTGTCTGACCACTATGCTGTACCCCTGAAGATAATATTAAAGAGTTAGGTACAGTTTAGAAAAAAAATTGAATTATGAAAAGAGGCAGACTAGATAAATTTTAGTTTCTTTTAGCTTGACATTCTAAAACAAGATAAATACGACAGCAGAGGTCACCCAACTATTACAAATTAGGAAGTTGAAAAACAATTTAAGAAATAAGAGACATTTCAATGGCATGACCGCTAGGGGGCAAGCCTCGGCCACAACTTGAAGTAGTTCCACGACAGCAAATAGTTGCCATCGTCCAGTGAATTATGCTGGAGTTCATTTAAACTTTTGCAGAAAGTGTGAAAAAGGACATCTGGGAGGGGAACGAAGCTAGGATTATCTGGCAGGCAGGAGCCATTACTTTTTTGAAAGATGGAGCCTGTGGTTCTTTCCCTTCACCTGCATCCATCCCCAGCTATGAGTGACTTCTTTGAGTCCCCCTAGTCCTCTCTGTTTGCAAACTATTAAACCCCAGCCCCAGTGCTTAGTCAACTGTGCTGTTTTCCAGCTAGTGCGCAAAGAAATGAAAGGACTTGGCCAGAGTGACAGCCCCCAGAGGGTAAATGACAAAGACCTGAAATGGAGCCCCGCCTCCGCGGGCAGCTGGGCCTCCTGCGGGCCTTGCAGACAGAACGAGCTCTTGCTACCGGCAGTTAGTTTTCAGGCCTGCAGCCACAAGAGAACCAGCGCCTGAGGAATAAATCACAGCCTTCCCTTCGGCTCTAGCTGTTGGCGGTTCCCTGCGGCATTCTGAATCTGATTGGGACTGAGACTTTTGTGGCACAAGGATAAGCCTCTTTACAACAAGAATGATGGACCGTGACTTTGCTGGCGACAGGGCTCCCTCCATTTGTCTCATAGGCTGGGTCTTGCTGCTGAAAGCACAATTTTCCAACACGAGCTTTCAGCCTGTTGTTCATCAGATTCCTCCTTCTATCACGCATAATGCTTCACCAAAGAATTCGAGGCTTGTTTTCGCTTCTCGGGCTGCCTTTTTGGCCTCAGTCTTTGGTGAGATGTTTCATCATAGAAATGTAAGACAAATGCCTGTCTGTGGTCCTCAGGGGACCTGTGAACACAGGACACCACCCCAGCCCTGCCCGAGATCGCAGATACGACTACCGTGTGCTGTCAGTAACTCAGATGGGGAGTATCTGTCATGGGACTGTGTCCTTACAGAGGCATTTTTTTTTTTTCATGTAGATTTTCATTGGGACTATCCGAGGAAATCACTGTTTCCTTCTTGGGAAATATGTCAGTTTAAATATGGTTGTTAGGTTATCACAAGGCAGATTCTTTTCAGATCTGATCTTTCCCCCAGGAGGAGGTGCAAGCAGTAGTAATAGATGCTGTGGTTCAGTTCATTGGGTGCTGAAGTGTTCAGTGCCCCCTGCCCACACACACCTTTTAAGACTGCATAAGCATATGTGGAGAATTGTATTTTTTACTTTTGAAATTGCCTTGTTTGGACCCGGCATGGTGGGAAGAGTATATTCTTATTATGATTCGTTCTGGTGATGAAATGAGTTAGAATTTCTTCTTTGGTTAGGTGGGAAGATGGTTTTGCTTCCTCCTTTCTCTGGGGCAGAAGGAAGTAATAGCTTAGACTCAAGGGGCAAAAGAAAAAATTAAAACCCCAGTAGGGGTGGTAAGCCAGTTCTGATCTATAACTGTGTGTAGAGGGAAGGAAACCAATTCTAGACCTATGGGTTCTAGGAGCTGTGTATCTGATACCCACTTTTAAATGTTTCTTTCCTTTGTATTAGTCTCAGAATCTCTATAGTGTTTTGTCAGATGTCACAGCTGGTAAGCACTGGTCTGTGGAGAATTAGGACAGAGCCTGTGTCTTCCTGGCGTGGGCTGTCCTAGGACAGGAGCCATGTCCTCGGGGCTGTGTCTTTTGAGCAAGTCTTATAGTGAGAGCCTGTGAGACAGTTGTGAGGTGGTGAGTGATGACTCACAGAGGGATCCAGAGAAGAGCTCCAGAGTGAGAGACGGTAAATGATGATCAGAGTGGATTTGTTAGGACTGCAGGACACAAGCCTGGGTTTTTTCATACCTCCAAATCCGCTAACTTAACCAGGAGCCTTGAATTCAGACCCAAGGGTCACTGGTAGCCTTGACCTTCAGGTTGTATTTTCTAGCCAACAATGACCCTAGGAGTATATGGGACGTGACCAGCACAAAGGAAGAATCAATCAACTTCCATAAACTTTGGCTTCTTTGTGTGTAAGGATCATGGGCAATACAACCTTCCTTGGGTGAAAATAAGAATATGTATTTTTAATTTTTTGTATCTTTTAAAAAAAGATTGTATTTATTTATTTTTAGGGAGAGGGGAAGGAAGGGAGAGAAACATCAATGTGTGGTTGCCTCTCACATGCCTGCTACTGGGAACCTGGCCTGCAACCCAGGCATGTGCCCTGATTGGGAGTCAAATCAGCAGCCCTTTAGTTTGCAGGCCAGCATTCAATCCACTGAGCCACACCATTTAGGGCTAGCTTTTGTATCTTTTTTAAAAAATTATTTATTGATTTTGAGAGAGAGAGAGGGGGAGAGAGAGAGATTTGTTGTTCTACACATGTATGCATTTATTTGTTTTTGTATGTGTCCTGACTAGAGATGGGACCTGCAACCTTGGTGTATCAAGATGATGCTGTAGTCAACTGAGCTACTTGGTCAGGAGTTGTGTGTGTGTGTGTGTGTGTGTGTGTGTGTGTGTGTGTCTCCAAAAAAGGAACAAAGCAAACAAAACAAACAAAAACACCAGATGGGTAGAATAAATCAAAGCGGTTACTTCCCAGAGGGGAGAGTGGAATAAGGTAGATGGGGACAAGGACGGGAGGGTACGTCCCAGTGTACAGCTTTTTGTAGCGTTTTATTGAGGAACCATGTGAGTGAATCACACACTTAAATCACAGCCCGTGCAGTTCTGTCATGAGGGTGAAATGAGGTCACGCCTGGCACACTCAGGGGTACTTGTAACATAGTGCTACTATTATTTCCACGGCAGTGCCTTGAACCTCTTGTGGGGGACCTGATCTTTGTCTAGCACCTGGTGGCCCAAACATCAGGAACTGAAAAGGTCATTGATTACACTCTCAAGGAGCTGGTCTAATATTTATCCACCCTGAGCCTATGGCAACTTAAGCTTCCCTGCCTTCTGCATTCTTTCCCTCCTGCCTTCCTCCAACCACACCAAGTCAATTTGGGGCTTGATGATTTCATTTTGGCTCACTACTGCTTACCACTTTCCCCTTCCACTAGTTAAATGCTGCTTTTCTTGTACAACAAACCACTAACTTATTATGACTCAGATCAAACAGCCCTAAGAATAGCAGGTGTCAAGAGCTGTGCCAAGGAAAGGAGCTAGCTCTGAGTGGAGGTGGTCACATGGGAAGGCAATGAAGTGAGGAGATTTAGGAGGCATTTGATTAATACCAGTTATTAAAAGATTCATTTGCTGTTATTGGCTTCCAGAAACCTCCTGGGCTGGTTTCACTGAGTTTCTGGGAGTATCTCTCTGGGTCAAGATTTATTTGTGATGAGATTCACTTTTCAGCAATGAAGAAGGGGGAGTCCTGTTACAATAAAGGGTTGGAACTGGGGCAGGAATCAGGGGTAGACACAGTTTTGAGTTGGCCCTAAAGGTGGGGAGGGCCAGAGTAATAATCGCTATCACTTACTGAGGGCCTACTGTGCACCAGACTTTGCACCAGACCTTTATGTGCATTACCTTTTACTGCTAACATCACTACTACTACTACATGAAGCATTTCCTGAGCACTTATTATGCACTAAGTATTATTCTATGTGCTTTACCTGGCTTACCTTACTTAGTCCTTAACAACTATATGTGCTAAATGCTTTTTATTTCTATTTCTTCGATAAAGAAATTGGGATAAATAGTTGATTGAATACTGCACCCCCAGGTCCCGCAGACAAGTGGCAGAGTGTGGATTGTAACCCAAGCTGTCCAAGTGTAGAGTCCCAGCCACAGCCTTGTGATCTCATTGAACTCCCAGGAGTGTCTCTTGCTGTGTGCAAATTACAGTTAATTAAATAGAGTCATCAAGGCTCTGTGGTTTGCCAAGGACACTCAGGAAGGCATGGTGAAGATGGGGGTCGCTGTCGTAAATGCCGAGGATGGCTACTCACACCCAACAGTCTCCTCTCCTTCTGCCCTAGAATCCCCCAGTGCCTCTCTTGTTCTCTTTATCCTTTCCTGACCATCTCTCACAGGATCTGGAACACAAGTTTTTCCATTGTTTTACCTTTCTTGTTTTTTTTTTTTTTGTGACCTTATTGCTGTGTCCCTGACAAATCCAGAGCCTGACAGTGAGCTCCAGCCTGTCCACCATGTAGTTCTATCCTCCTGGAATCTTGTTTTAAACTTAGCAGACCTACCTGGGACTTTGATGTCACCATTCACATGATATAGAATGTTCCCTGGGCATAGACTCTTGCTGTGGTGGCCACCTCTCTGCATCAGCCACCTTGGAGGTCTGAGACTGCCAAGGCTGGTTCAGTTAGTGACCAGTGCACCTCTGGGGGACGAGCTCCTTGCCTCGCCTGGAACACTCCTCTTTGTTGACCCTTCTTACCTTACATTTCCTGTCTTCCTGCTCCTATTTCAAAATGTTTGTGATATTTTCAACTAAAAGATTTTATTACCCCTTGATGAACTCCACAATATATTACCATTTCAAAAGTAAGCCTCTGTATTACAAAAAAGGAACCTATGTCAGAGACACACCAGGAATGGTCTTGGACCTGAATTTGCTTTGAAGCTCAGTATTGTAGAGGTATCTGGAGACACAGACTTACTTTTTCATTCACTCCATTTAAAATAATTCTTGATAAGTATGTGTTGGCACCTAACACCATCTTAGTGTCTTTCTCTGTTGTGTATTTTTTCTTTTCTTGGGAAAAAATGAAGCAAGCTCAGCTATCACAAGGGGAAGCCTCAGTATGTGGCATCCATGAGACAAATGTTGAAAAGCAGTGCACGTTCTATTTTTCTGGTGTATTATTCTTCAGCAAGGAGTGTTACTTGCTAATTTCAGTCTCAAATTGATGTTTTGGGAAGTTTCATTGAATAGATCCTTTAAATTAGGGCCCAGGCATGAAATCATTGCATGTTTTGGTTTCTGAGCAAGGAATGTAACACCCAGAAGAGAAGTTTGATTTTGTACCCTGTAATCACTCTAGTCAACTTGGTTCATGCGGGAATGCATTTTTGAATTGCTCAAGACTTTCATTGTCGGGCATGGAAAAACTGGCTTCATTAAAAATTGGGCTATTTGGGCTGGAGCTATTATTTCTACTTAGTTATATGTTTGAAAATGATTGGCATAAAAGTTAAGCATGCACGTGGTGCAAGAACATAAGAGACTCAGATGAATACTGTTCTTTAGTCTGGTGAGGAGAGAAGCTAGGAATAAGACAATTACACCAATTCATACAATTTTCACTACCTAGCGCAAGGCACTTTGTAATTAGTAATGGAGATACAGAAATGAACAAAACAAAGTACCTACCCTCAGAGAGCTTATATTATTGCTTAATGGGATCTTAATAGAATTTTAGAATCAAGAAATTTGGGGAAGCGGGTTTTTATCCACCTGGGACTTGATGGTTGAGAAGAATTTTGAAGTATGGCGTGGAAGCGTTCAAGGCCGAGTGAGGCGTCTGAGCAGAGGCGCGACAATGTGCACACGGAAGACGCGCTCAGGAAGTGTGGTTGCGCTCACGGAGATTTATCACCGCGAGAGCAGGTGGAAGTATGGGCAGATCGGGAGGGAGCACACTTTTAACTTTTCCTTCTCTAATGCTCAAACACTTAAATTACCGAGCAGAGGTATCCCCTACACATAAGTTTTACAAAATTTGAGGATAAAATTTTGAAACATTGGCCAATGTATCTGATTGTACTAGGAATTTTGCTGGTAGTAGATAAGGAAGTGGCAATGTTACTAAAAATAAAGAAGCTAGTTGACTATCTTGCATTTAACTCTCCCTGGTTTGAAGTGACCTTGGCAAATACAATGACACTGATTAACTCTGATCCTCTCTCACTGCCTTCCTACAACTGGCAGTATAGACCAGATTTTATACCAAGTGTTATTCAAAGAAAGTTCATCCAGTCAGGAAAAGAAACATGTGTCATTGACAGGGGACTTGCTGAAAGAGATAATTGGATAAATTAAGGTAGCTGGGTCAGTATAAAATTAAAATGAAAAGAAGCTGATATTTTTAAGCACCAAGCTGGGACATTTGGATGAACTGTCCTCTTCTCTCTGGGTAAAACTCTGCCACACTCTCTGATGAGGGCAATTAAACGACAACCCTTTCCAGCGGGCTGGACTTGAGCTGCAGTGACCATTCTCAATTATAATTTCTTATTTTCCTAGACCCATTTCCTTGAGTTATCACAGGAACACATGTCATGGGTTACATGGCTTGATCTATGTTTTACCTCCTCCATCATATATGAGAGACACCCAAGTCTAGTCAGCAACACACTCTTAGAGGTTGTTATTACTTCTGCAGATGGTGACCTCATCTGCTGCACATGGCTCCTCTCAGCTGTGGTTTTGGAGGGTGACTCATTAAAAAAGGTAATTTCATCATTTATTTTCTAGTGCAAAAGCCATATACATTTGATTTGAGTCTAAACATAAATAAAAAGTAAAAAAACAAATCTTCTACAATCCCATATATAAAAGAAAACATATTGTGTATAGCATTTGAGAATACAACTTTGAAAATCTGTGTAATTAAATATTTAGACATGAGATTCTTTATTATTAGCTATGTAGTATTATGTTCAGTGCATTTTTCTTGGTTTACTTAATAAATTCCATGTTGATGAATATTTAGGTTAAGTATTTGGGAATTTCAGGTTAGAAATTTTGCTGCATTGAAGGCCCTTGTTTATTTTTATTAACTTTTCCACTTAGCCATGGTTATTTTCATAAGGCAGGTTTTCTACATGTGGAATTGCTGGGTCAATCAATGTACCTATTTTAAGGTTATTGCTAGATATTGTCAAACTGATTTCCTAGAAGGTTACACAATGTATATTCTAAAGGCATTGTTTGAGAATGCATGTTTCCTAGAGGAAATGCACCCTTCTATCGTGTTGTCTCCAAATTACAGGGCGTTTCAGATTCGAAACCTATGAATTATTTTATAGATGGTAACTGTCTGGGAAAAATAGTGTATTTCCAATCTGATTCATCAACTCATGCTAGTTAAGTTTGTTAGTCAAATGGATGAGTTAAGTAAGGGGGTTGTTTTTAGATATAGTAGTATCAAATTCAAAGTCCCTAGTACAATGGAAAAGATGGTATATCAACTTAGATAACCTGGTTTTGAAATCTGGCTCTATAATCTTAAAGAGATCATTGTTTTAAGCTTTGGTTTTCTAGTCTGTAAAATGAGGATCCAGTCTGCCTTATCTGTTGGTCAGTAAGTAGATCACGTGGTCTAAGTGTGATTGATCCCATTCCCTCTTAGAGGAGTAAGCTTTGATTGATGGAAACCCCCAAGTTTAATCCTATCAACTACTTTACCCGGTAATTGGTTCAGGGATGAACAAGCCAGTTTAAACCAATCAGCATATAGCATTTTGCAGGTTATATTATATTCAAAATACACCAAGCTCATCCCATCTGGACTTTCCTACAGAAGGACTTTACTTCCCATCCTACTGATGACAGGCTTAGGCAATGACCTTCTTTGCCCTCCAAAGTGTGGGTGGAAGTTACACTTGCTGCTTCCACATGGAAGTTTTAAGAGCTAGCATGTGGTTCTTCCACCACTCTTTTTTCTCTGCCACAAGATTAATATGCCCTAGAAAGTGGCTGCTCCCTCTGTCTTACTCTAGAATGAAGAGGGCATGGATGAAGTCCCATTTGTTTTGTAACAGTGTTCATGCAAGTTGAATGAAAAAAAAAATAAACCTGTGTTGCTTTGCAAACCCCTGAGGTTTTAGGGTCATTTGTTACCACAGCACAGCTTCAGCTAGGCCAACTCATACCCCATTTCTTGGGTGAGAGTGAACATTTTTCAAGGTCACATGCCCAACCTCATTTTGTCTGTTACAGATGAAACTCGAGGCATTTTTTTTTGTTGCATCTGAAAGAAGAGGCACTGTCTCTCCTTGGGTGCTGTGATGTATGGTAGTGTCACCAGGAACTGCTGTCTCATTCTGTTATGGTATGATAGAAACCGGTCAGAGGAAAAAACAAATAAACAAACAAAGAAGAACAACCCAAGAAAACCACAGAGGAGTGGGACCAGGACCCTAATCTTAAATCAATGCCTGAAGTCAATACAATTCCCTTTACAGTTTAAGCTACATTGGGTTGAATTTTCTTTTATTGGGAACCGAAAGCATCATGGCTAATTCAGCAGAACCGATTTGGGAAGCATGAAGACAGGACAACACCGTGAGGTGTTCATTTCTAGCAAGTGAATGCGCTGATGGGGGTTGACAGAGGACAGAGGTGGGACTTGGAAGGACTGACCCCACAGGGTGAAGAGTTCTGAGATCAGCACGCCATGCGGTTATTCCACTGGGAGGTAGAAGGTGAAAACTGGCTGGGGGAGAGTGTGAAGAAGAAATCAGCGCATGCCGATTTCTAGTTCCCAATTCCTACAGCCTTCTCCGTGTTCTCACAGTCCTAATAGTGCTTTTCACTGCCTTAGCTGACCCTCCTCTGCCTGCTTACTTACATGTCTCTTTCCAGCCTGCCCTGTTCTGTCATAGTCTATACTTTCAACAGAGAGGCTTCTTCCTGGATTTATCACTTGACTGGTGGGGAGCTTAATTAATTAGCATTTGGAAGCTGTCCAGCTCTTTACTGGATTAAGGGTAATTAGGAAAGCAGAGCCAGGAGCTTTTTATTGCCTTCCTCTCTGCTGGTCTTTTTCCTGCTTCTTCTGCAGAAACCGGCATTGATGTGGACTTGAATGAGTTTGAACTTGTCATGTTGTCTCATTTCATTTTTCATTAAATGGATTCAGAAGTCTCCCAGGTCCCACAGAGGAAACACTTTCCAAGGATCAGTCATTTCTCCTGTAGACTAGGCAAACTCAATGTTGATAAATAATGCAGGTTTATAATCTCCTTAAAGGGCAAAGTGTTTGAAAACCACAGGTAAATCTGCTGGATTCTTACAAGACATTCCCCTCCACTAGCCAACTCGGACATCACAGTTATCCCATGGCCCCACCCCAGTAAGTCCCTCTCAGCAGATAATGCAAGGTGCCCTGAAAACCATGGAATTTAAATGTTATGTCCTTTCTTTTTCACATCTTGATTGAATTTTGGAGGCCCTCCTTTTCTTATTTTCCCACATAGAAGATGAATCAGTTAGGAACTGCATTTGGGTGCTTATAACAGAAACCTGAACTAATGTGACTCAACAAGATGGGGTTTATTTTTCTCTCAATTATGGACAGTCTGGAGGATGACTTTCTACAGATGTTATTGTGGTTGTATGATGCAGTCTCTGTCCTAGGCATCCTCTATCTTTTTGTTCTGTAATCAGCAGAATGTGAATTCCATCTTCAAGGTGCAAGATGGCCACTGTAGCTCCAGACATCTAGTTGATATTTCAGGCAAAAAGAAAAAGGAAAAGAGAAAGGCAAAAGAACCTTCTAATTAAATGAGCACCCCTCCTGAAAGCCTTATCCTGAACTGTTACTTTACCCTTATGTTTTTAAAATTTTTAATTTATTGATTGAGAGAAAGGGGAGGGGGAAATGGGGAGAGAAAGAAACATCAATCTTTTGTTCCACTTAGTTATGCATTCATCAGTTGATTCTTGTATGTGCCCTGATTGCAGATTGAACCAGCAATGTTGCTGTATCAGGACAAATGCTCTAACCACTGAGATACCCAGCCAAGACCTTACTCCTATCTTAAGATGAGGCTTGAAAACTAGTTTAGGGGAGGTTGCAGGTTGGTGAACTACAGCACTCCCATGTACCCCCAAGCCAGATCTCAAACTCCACAAAGAGAGATGCACCTTTGTTCAGGACAGTGCCCCATGCCTCTTCATCTGGCTATTAAACCTTAAGATGGCAGTGAGGTAGGTGGGAGTGGAGCCCACTTCCCCCTGCACATGGGTGAAACACCTAGCTGATCTACTGAGGAACAGAGCAAACAGCCAACAGTACCCCAGCAAATATAAAAATAGGAGACCAAAAATTGTAGAGCACATTGAAATTCCAGATGTGAGACAAAAAAACCTGGAACTGTGAAAAGACCAGAGTTGAACCCAAAGAGGAGGCATCCCAACAACTGAGACAAGTAGGTGGAAGTTGTGAACACCAGGATACCTGCTGGAAGAGGAAACCCACCAACAAAGGAACCACCAACAGATAACAACAGAAGAAGATGAAGGAGGTAGTGGAAGCCACACTAACTCAACCCAGGACCTATCTGGAAATACAACTAAATAGTGGAGAAAATACTCAGAACAAACAACTGAAAAAGAGCAAGAGAATCCTTAAAACATTATATACATGGAAGAACCAGCTTCAACATAACCTGCCCACACCTGCACAATAGAATACAAGAGGTGGTAGACAGAGTGACCCTCAGTTAACCAGCTGATGGGAAGGACACACCAAAGAAAGACCCAACAGCAATCAAAACCCAAAGGCATACAAAGAGCCAACATAACAGCCTAAGACCAGTGAGCTTGGGAGATCAAGGAGACAGCACCACTGAATCTCACAGGTATTCTACCATAGAAGTTCACATCATAAACACAGGGAGTCAGAACAGATAAATTTAAGAAGCAGAGGCTAACGAGAAGAGTCTCACAAACAATGGGAAGACGAATAAACAATCCCCAAATGAAAGGGAAGTAGGAAGCCTCAGAAAGAATGCTAAATGATATAGAGGCAAGTCAACTATCAGATAGTGAGTTCAAAGCAATGGTTATAAGGAAGCTTAATGAGCTCACAGAGAATTACCAAAAACTACAGGGAAATTACAATGAATTCACTGCAGACTATATCAACATAAAATGGGAAATAGAAACTATCAATAAGGGCCAAGAAGAAATGAAGAATACAATTTCTGAACTGGAGAACACAGTGGAAGGAATCAAAAGCAGGATTGATGAGGCAGAGGATCAGATCAGTGAGCTGGAGGACAAGGTAGGAAAAAAAACACCCAGAATGAGCAAGACAAGGAAAAGAGGCTTGGAAAGAATGAGGAGGGATTAAAGGAAATGCAGGACAACATGAAACATAATAATATCCATATAATAGGGATACCAGAAGGAGAAGAAGAAGAGCAAGGGATAGAAAACCTGTTTGGAAAAGTAATGATGGAAAACTTCCCTAATTTGATGAGAGAAAAAGTCACACAAACACAGGAAACACAGAGAGTCCCAATCAAGAGAAACCCAAAAAGGCCCACTTCAAGACACATCATAATTAAAATGGCAAAATTCCAGGAAAAAGAGAGAATCTTAAAGGCAGCAAGGGAAAAACAGGAAGTAATTTATAAGGGAGCCCCAATAAGACTAGCAGCTGACTTGTCAATGGAAATGTTCCAAGCCAGAAGGCAATGGCAGGAAATATTCCAAGCAATGAAAACCAGAGGCCTGCAACCAAGATTACTCTAGCCAGCAAGGTTCTCAATGAAAATGGAAGGCCAAATAAGGAGCTTCCTGGACAAAAGAAGCCTCAAAGAATATACCTCCTTCAAACCAGCTCTGCAGAAAATGATAAATGGGGTTTGCTTTAAAAACAGGAAGAAAAACAGTGAAAGAGAGAGGAACACAGGTACAAAAAATGGCAATCAGTAAGTACCTATCAATGATAACCTTAAATGTAAATGGATTAAATGCCTCAATCAAAAGACACAGAATAGTGGGATGGATAAGAAAACATGACCTGCACATATGCTGCCTACAGGAGACCCACCTCAGAACAAAAGACCTGCACAGACTGAAAGTGAAGGACTGGAAACAAATATTCCAAGCAAATGGACAGGGGGAAAAAAGCTGGGATAGCAATACTCATATCAGACAAAATAGATTTAAAAAAAGAACCATAGAAAGAGACCCAGAAGGTCACTTCATAATACTCAAGGGAAGAATCCATCAAGAAGATATAAACATAGTAAATATATATGTACCCAAATATATAAAGAAAATCTTAGAGGACTTCAAGAAACATATCAACAGCAACACAATTATAGTAGGAGATTTTAACACCCCACTGTCAAAAATGGACACATCTGCCAAAAAAAATTAACAGACATTGTGGCATTGACCAATACCCCAGATGAAATGGGCTTAACTGATATGTATAGAGCTCTTCATCCCAAAGAAGCAAAATACACATTCTTTTCAAATGCACATGGGACATTTTCAAAGATAGACCACATGATTGGGCACAAAACTAGCCTCAACAAATTCAAGAAAATTGAAATCATATCAAGAATTTTCTCTGACCACAAGGGACTGAAACTAGAAACCAACCCCAAGGAAAAAAAAACCCAAAATACACAAAATCATGGAGATTGAATAACATGTTATTAACAACAAATGGGTCAAGAATGAGATTAGGGAAGAAATAGAAAAGTTTCTGGAAACAAATGAAAATGAACTCACAACAATCCAAAACTTATGGGACACAGCGAAGGCAGTCCTGAGAGGGAAGTTCATAGTGATACACGCCTACCTAAAAAAGAAACATTTCAAATAAACAGCCTAACTCTACATCTACAAGAACTCAAGGAACAACAACAAAGACAACCCAGAGCAAGGAGAAGGAAGGAAATAACTAAGATCAGAGCAGAATTAAATGGCATAGAGACTAAAAGCATAATTCTAAGGATCAATGAATCCAGGAGCTGGTTTTTTGAAAAGGTAAACAAAACAAACAAGCCTTCAAGCATACTCATTAAGAAAAAAAAGAGAGAGGACCCAAATAAACACAATCAGAAATGAAAGAGGAGAGATTACAACTGATACCACAGAAATACAAAGGACTATAAGAAATTCCTATGAAGAACTATATGCCAAGAAATTTGAAAACCTAGGTGAAATGGACAAATTTCTAGAAAAATATAATCTACTAAAACTCAATAAAGAAGAAGCAGAAAATCTGAACAGACCAATAACATCTGATGAAATTGAAATGGTAATTAAAAAGCTTCTAACACACAAAAACCCTAGACCCGATGGTTTCACAGGAGAATTTTACAAAGCATTTAAGGGAGAGATAACCCCCATCCTCCACAGATTATTTCAAAAAAATTCAAGGAGATGGAAGACTCCCAAACTCTTTTTATGAAGTCAACACCATCTTAATCCCAAAACCAGATAAAGACATAACAAAGAAAGAAAACTTCAGGCCAATATGTTCATTGCTGATGAACATAGATGCTAAAATCTTGAACAAAATATTGCCAAACCACATCCAGCAATACGTTAAAAAGATCATACACCATGACCAAGTGGGATTCATCCCAGGGATGCAAGGATGGTACAATATTCACAAATCAATAAACACAATACACCACATAAACAAAACGAAAGACAAAAATCACATGATCGTATCAACAGATGCGGAAGAGCATTTGATAAGTTGCAGCACCCTTTTATGATAAAAACACTCAGCAAAGTGGGAATAGAGGAAGTATTCCTCAACATAATAAAGAGAGTCCTACAGCCAACATCATACTCAATGGGCAAAAACTTAGAGCTTTCCCACTAAGATCAGGAACAAGACAAGGATGTCCACTTTCACCACTCCTATTCAACATAGTACTGGAAGTCCTAGCCAGAGCAATCAGACAAGAAAAAGAAACAAAAGGCATCCAAATTGGAAAGGAGGAAACAAAACTGTCACTGTTTGCAGATGACATGATAGTGTACACAGAAAATCCTATAGACTCCACCAAAAAACTACTCGACCTAATAAATTAATTTGGCAAAACAGCCAGATACAAAGTCAATACTCAGAAATGAAAGGCATTTTTGTACACCAACAATGAAATATCAGAAACAGAAATCAGTAAAAAAAATCCCATTTGATATAGCAAGAAAAATAAAGTACCTAGGAATAAACCTAACCAAGGAGGTAAAAGGCTTGTACTCAGAAAACAATACAGCACTGAAGAAAGAAATTAAGGAAGGCACAAACAAATGGAAACATGTACCATGCTCATGGATTGGAAGAATTAACATCGTCAAAATGTCCATACTAATGTCATTGAAATTAAGGACAGTCTGACAATAGCCTGAGGGGAGGGGGAGGGGACAGTGAGGAGAAGAGTTTTTAGGAACTACTATAAAGGACACATGGACAAAACCAAGGGAGAGGGTGAAAGCAAGGGAGGGAGATGGGTTTGGAGGGGCTGGGGAGAAAATACAAACAACTGTAATTGAACAGCAATAAAATAATTTAAACTAAAAAAAAAAGAAAAAGTAGTTTAGCTTCAGGGCACATTGATGCCTCCAACAAAATCAGGTTTCTATTATGGAAGAACTTATAATGGATGAGAAGTAGGCAATGATCAATTTCTAGAATATAGCTTTCCTGGCAATATGTCTTGAGTAGTAATGCTTAACTCAGTAATAATTACTAATTCTTGTATTGTGTGTTAAGTTGTCAAAATAAACCCCTCCAATGGTCATAACTTCTTGGGTCCTCTGTGACTTAAGAACAGAGAGACCATTTTGATGGAGGAATATTAGAAAATCTTTATTTAGCACATGGCACCCAGCAATGACCCATCTGCAATAGATGCAGAGGGCGAATAAGTTGAACTTTGTACCCACTTCTCCAGCTGCCTTCCAGGAGGTTCCCCTGCAATTACTCTGGAAAGAAAGAGACAGAACATGATGTTCTGGTGCTTTCTGGGCAGGAGCCCTGTCCAAACTCTGGCTCTTCCAGTCAGTCCTATGTCCTCTCCAGTGGATTCAGTAGTGCATTTTTGAGATGCCTTCCAACAGGGAATGCAGGAGGCCACTTATGGGATTCTAGACTTGGGGCAACAATGATAACAATAAAAGATACTCATTGTTCAATGATCTGACTATTTTCAATATCTTTCTGCTTCTGAGAGATAATGACAGATGGTTGGTGGGGGACAAGGTAAGGAAGAGACTAGACAATTTTCCAAGGTCGCTGTAAGGAAAATACTCAGCTGATAGCAGGTGAGCTGGCACTCAGTCAATGTTAATTTCCTCCCAAGTCTGTGGTGGTTCTGAGATAAGAACATTTAGGAGCTTTTAGGGGGAACATCACACAAAGGCATTTGACCTCAACTCAGTTTTGTACCATCATCCAGAAATAATGAGAGAAACTGAGGCAAGAGTGCTGAGATGCTTATCATATCAAGCATTAGAAAAGATCTTTTGGGGAGACTAACTATTTAGCATTTTTGGGCTTGACCTTATCTAGAAGCTATTTCTACCAGTAAAATGCAGCTTCCTTCTCTCCCGCCACCCACTTCTTGCCCTGCCTTGCATCCATCAGCTGTTGTTTGCAGAGGGCAGGAAGCAGAACTGATCCACCCTTTGAATCATTTCTGGCGTCTGTTAATGAGGTTGTGGTTCAAGTATGTAGAGATGACATTCTTCCAATGAGGTCTCTTTGTCCTTGTCTTCTGCTGATGCTGTCTTAGGGCAGCCACCAGGATGCAAAGCTCAGGAGCAGTGTTGTTGTTTAAGGAGTGCATATGGAACCTAAATTTTGTTTCTTTCCTGGATCGTGTGTTGATCATCAGAAGCAGAGTCTAAAGATTGCTCTCGGTAGATGCACCGTCACACTGGAGAGAAGTGAAAAGATCCATGTAATGTGTTTGTTTCATGTCAATTATTCTATATTTGAGTGAAAGCAGTAACTATTTATTACATGCCACACTTAATGCAGGTGATTAATGCACTGCTTGTAATACTTCAGTGCATTCCCAACTCTAGAGAAACTCTCAGCTTCCCAGCAGAACCTCTGAGACCTTTGGTGATTTGATCTCTCTTTTCAGCCTCATACTTTATCACCTTTGAATATGTACCTTTTAATCTAACCACATCAAGCAAATAATAATAAAAGCTGACATTTTGGGGCCAGCATCTATTCAAATTAACATTAACTCCATTTACTGCAAAGTAGGCAATTTCTGGAATGGAATTGTTGATTAAATGAAGATCTGTAGGGCATACTTCCTATATGTATTTGCATACATTGCTCATTGGCTATTGCTGTTCCATTGTTTTTTCAAATTCCTTGAGACCATCATGTGTCTTTAATTACAGTTCCTATCAGTTTCCCTTAATTCAGTTTCTGGTTGATCCTTCTGGGTTGCAGGGAGGTCCTTCATCCTCCCCCAGGTCTGTACTCAGCCCAGCTGCCAGTTCATCTGCATCCCCTGGGCTGCAGCCATTCTGTGGAAGCCTCCTGAAGCTGCTGCCACACTTGGCTTTCAGCCTGTAGATGAACACCTTTCCTTCGTCACCCTCAGGGAGATCCAGCGTGGTCACTCGCCCAGTTCTGATCAGTGGTTACAGGTCAACACTGGTTGCCGGAATGCAAAATAAATGGCAGAAAAGAAATTAACAGCAGAGCAGACTGCACATCTTGATGAATCCCTCCCATGCAGCTGTTCTAGAGCTCTCCCTGACACAGAGCACGTGTGTGTATAGAGTGTATTGTAATGACATTCTGTGTAACGCATTGCAGTCCTTTCTACATATATATAGCATGGTTTAATAAAACAATATCAAAGGCAACTTTATAACAAAGCAGCATTTTAAAGAGGGTACAACTGTACATTAATTTTCTCATTTAGTTCTCACCAAAATCCTATACCTTAAATAAATACTATTATTATTGTAGGTGCAGAAACTGAGGCTTCATATAGCTTGAGTGGTTTGTTTTACAAAGTATAGGTCAGAACAACTCAACCACTATGCCAGGGCTAGCAAATCAACAGCTCTTAGCTTGAAATCAGGCACATATTTTTGGAGGGCAGGGAGAGATGAGAACACAGTTTTTCCCATCATAATGCTAAAGCATTTGAATTCACTAATGATTTCATGTACACACTCCCCAACACAAATGTGGATTTCCTTTGGACAATGAGAAGATAGAGGAGCACTCTGTCCTGCCTCGTGTCAATCACTGGAGCTGTGGAGGGGTCACCCCCTTGAGTGGAGCACGGCCTCCCCGGTTTGTCCCAGTCTGCACCACTCTCTCTCGTCTCCTGTAGGACCCAGCCCACGCCACTCATTCACATCAGCTGCCTGGCTCCTGTGGTCATTTGAGGTTCGGACCCCTGAACAACATGCCCTGTTTCTGCGGTTCCTTCAAAGCACTACACTTTACATTTCCCTGCTTTCTCTCAACCAACACAGCCAACTTCCTTTCCTGCCTGGTTGTCACTGCCTCTTCCCTGCAATTTCCACTCCTGCTAACTGAGATTCTGCAGCCAACCTCTCTGGGCCAGCCTCTCCTTTAATCCTTTCTGCAGTGTGCTATTATTGCCCTTTAAGTGCATTGTCTACACTGGCCCACTGAGAGCTGGGAGTAAGCCTTTCTTCCTGAAGCTCGGTGCTGGGTTTGAATGAGTGGATGAATGGATGGGTGAATGTATCATTTGTTGACTTGAACTTAGGTGGAAACCACTTTCTACTCCCCTTCTCAGAGCATGGGAAGTAAATATTAAAAGCCATCTGTCATGACCTGCCCTTGACTTTGGACCAGACCACAGCATGTGCTTGATCTGCTTACTGGTCTGCTCAGCAATTGCTTCTAAACCAAAAATATCCAGGAGGAAAGGATACACTGTCTTTTTTTCTTTGCAAATAAACTTAGAGCAGTAAATAATACTGAGCCACCAATA
Source organism: Tonatia bakeri (assembly GCA_004024845.1). Lineage (NCBI taxonomy): Eukaryota > Metazoa > Chordata > Mammalia > Chiroptera > Phyllostomidae > Tonatia > Tonatia bakeri. Next base: position 69,646 of record PVIA01004628.1, read on the forward strand.
AAACTGGATGGTTATTTAGCTTTTAAGAATAAAAAGAGCAAGTTTCTAGGATATTAATCATCAACTAGAGTTGAATGCTGAATTTAGCATTGAACTTCTAGTAGTGAAAAAATTCTAGTCTACTTAAGAGAAACATTTATTAAACATGACATTATCCTAGCCAATAAGTTAAAAATGTCTCTTCATCTGATCACTTTACTGAAATATTTTAGTTGACTTTTGTTTTAACTAGGCATTCTGCCATCTGCAAATAATGATACTTTATATATACTTTCCCAACAGTTAGACTTTTTCCTTTGTAACATATTGCAGTTGCACAATTCCCCAGCCTAACTTTAATTATGAAGTTAAATGCCGGCCTTGTTCTGGTCCTTTCTAAAAATTTGTCCAAGTAAGACATTCATGGAGCTAAAAACATGAAGTAAAAAGCTCTTAAGAAACAGCTGCTCCTTGTGCCTCTTCCCCAGTTTCTCTCCCTAGTGGTAATCATTTTAAACTGTTTTTTTTTTTGCAATCTACTTTAATTACCTTGATACTTCTAGGTGCTATGCTTTTACTTCTTTATGTATTCATTTTAGATATTACCTACTTGACTCCTTGTTATGGAGGATGATGATTCGGCTCCCTAATACCTTCTCCCCTCATCCTCACCATCAGTACAGTATGCACTATTATTTTAAAAATAAGATCGGTATCCTCCATATCCAGCCTTTGTTACTCTTGCCTGCAACAGTCCCCTGTTTCTACGCTTTTTGCCCCACATTCCAGTCTCACACAGCTCCATCTAACCACGAGAACCATCTTGTCACTTCTCCGCCCCCCTTCTTGCAATGAATGGTTCCTCATCCTACTTAGGGTAAAAGCCCAAGTTCCCAAAGCACCGTAAGACCCCACATGACCTGGCTCTCGTTACCTTCTGATCCAGTCTCTTGCCCCTCTCCCCTTTGTCACATCTTTCCAGAGACTTCGGTCTTCTCACTATTTTTCCAGCACTCAGACACACCCTTCCCTCAGGGCCTCTCGACAGGGACCATTGCATCAGAATGTAACGCTCTTCTCCCCAATACCTGTGCGGTTGCCATTCTTCTCCTCTCAAGCTGCCACTCCTGCCTCTCCTCAGCATTTTAAGGTTCCCTCATTCTGGTGAACCTTTTTATTTCTTTGCAAAAGCTCTGGTCACCTCCTATCGTGCTAAAATTACTTTCTTGTGTCTCGGTTTATTGTCTGTGTCCTTGCTCCTGCTAGGCCAGAAGCTCTAGGGCCTCAGGGGGCCCTCCCACCTGTGCACTAGCTTTTGTCGCACCTAGGAGAGTGCTTAGCACATAGTAGCTGCTCCAAAAAATTGGAAAGCGGGTGACTCACCATGATGATTTAATGTGACACGCTGCAGGACCATGTGTAGTATCCTGATGAGGTCATGTCCTTTCTTGCTTAGTTTTATTTTTTTTAAGAGTTTATAATTGCCCTTTTCTTCTCTTATCCTATCTGTTATCCATATGTACTTCATCTAAAATGTTCTATAATACCAGGGTTTTAAGGAGAATGATGATGTTCCTCTAAGTTTGATTTTGGCTATTAATAAAACATTTTTTCATCATTTTAGGAGATCATTCTTATACTATTTTATGTAAAGATTTTATTTATTTAGTTTTAGACAGAAGGGAAGGGAGAGAGGAAGGGAGGGAGAGAAACAGCAATGTGTGATTGCCTCTCACTCACCCCCTACTGTTGGTCTGGCCTGCAACTCAGGCATGTGCTCTGACTGGGAATGGAACTGTCAACCCTTTGTTTCACAGACCCACAGTCTATCCACTGAGGTTCCAGCCAGGGCTCTTATAGTATTTTATTTTATTTTTTTAAAGATTAGTATTTATTTGTTTTTAGAGCGCGAGGAAGGGAAGGAGAAACAGAGGGAGAGACACATCAGTGTGTGGTTGCCTCTCATGTGCCCCCTACTGGGGACCTGGCCCACAACCCAGGCATGTGCCCTGACTGGGAATCAAACCAGCGACCCTTTGGTTTGCAGGCCTATGCTCTATCCACTGAAGTTCCAGCCAGGGCTCTTATACTATTTTAAACACAGCTTTATTTGGATGTAACTTACAGATCACACAATTTATCCCTTCAAAGTGTACAATTTGACAATGTTACAGGGTGGATTGTGACCCTCCCCCGCAACCTCATTTGTTGAAGTCCCAGCTCCCAGTCCCTCTGAATGTAACTATATTTGGAGGTAAGGTCATTAAGAAGGTGATTAGGTAGAAACAAAACCATTGGTGTGGGGCCCTAATCCCATATGACCGGTGTCCTTATAAGAAGAGGAAGTGTGTGCACAGAAGGAGGGCCAGAGGAGGACAAAGCAGTATGAGGGTCGCCATCCAAGGCCAAGGATGGAGGCTTCAGAGAACCCCCACCCTGCTGGCACCTTGAGTGTGGACTTCTAGCCTCCAGATGGTGAGATAATGAATTTCTGAGACACCCAGTCTGTGGTATCTTGCTACGGCAGCCCTACCAGCTTAATAAATGGTTCTCAGCATATTCACAGCTATGGACAACCATCCCCACGGTTAATCTTAGAATAATTTCACCAACGCAAAGAAAACCCCATTCACCACCACCTGCCTTCCTCGCCCATCCCCGCCCTGTGAAACCACTAACCTACTTTTTGTCTCTATAGATGTGTTACTCTAGACATTTCATATAAATTTCATGTAATAATTTATCACTTCATTCAATTTGATTTTTACTGAAAATGTCATGTTTATAAGGAGAAAGCTCACCATAGGGGTTTTTGTGTGTGTAAACACTAATCATCATTAACATTAAATGGTGATTTAATAGTTTTTTCTAATAGTTAAAAAAATTCTAATAGTTTAGGTTTTTTATCTCCTTTTTTGAGGAATGACATAGGTAGTTAAGTTTCTATTTCCTATTGGAAAATTTGAAGACGTTTTGATCTAAACAAGTATATCCAATTATGTTTGAGTGGTGTGAGAATAATTTCTCAACATATTTAGTTACTGGATATTTAAATTTCTTCTTTCTTATTGTGACTATGTTGATATTTAACATTTTTAGGATGAAAACGTGAAAACAGTACAGGCCTTGCAGTTCTGAATTTGAGTTTCATTTGCAGCTCTTCATAGCTGGGCGACCTTGGGCTTGTAGCTTCACTTCTCTCAGCTTCGATTCCTGCCTGTGGGAGGGGCACAGGTGTTTAGCTCAGGGGTTATCACGCCTACAGAAAACACCCAGGACTCCGACTAGGTGCCCAGTACGTGACAGTCCCCTTGCTCTTGAAAGAAAACTTTATTTCACATGGAATTAAAAATAATTAGCATTTAACTGTGCAAAGTGTTTCCTGATACACATTTTTCTTATTATCTTGAATGCTCTATTTCCTGTCTCATTATAATTTTATCAGTTTTTTAAATTAACTTGCTGTATATTGGCCATTTGTTGATTCTTTTAAACACATATTTTTGGTTAGTTAATCACTTTTTATTTTCTTTATTATTTAACTAATTAGTTGGTTATTTTGTCACATTTACTGTTTCTTGTTCTCCTGTGGGCTTTTTGTTTTGTTTTGTTTTTCCTCATTTCCTCACCTTATACATAATTTACCCATTTTCTCACCTTATATAAAGTGAGAACTTAGTTAATTTCTTTTACTTTTTTAAAAAAGAATAAAGACAAGCAAAGCTATGCACTTTTCTCTAAACACTGTTTTGATCACTTCCCATAGATCTTGATCCACAATTATTAGGCTCATTATATTCTGCTACAGGACTCTGAGCACGAGATTAGAACCAGGCTTTCAGGGATGGATTAGAAGCAGTGAGATAAGAAAAAGAAGCCATCACAACTGTGAGCTGAGAGGCTATAGATAACTGTCTACACTGAGAATATGAATGGGGGTCAGAATGTCGGGGGCCTAGCAATACACTCCACCAATTCCAGTTGAGTGCCTATTAGGTGCTGAGCACTGTCCTCCTCACAGCAGCTTTTTACCTGTGTCTCCTTCATGCCCACAGTGGTGTTGTGACATTTGTTTCATTTCCTTTCTTCTGCAGCTGAAGATATTGGAGCAGTCAAACGACTTTCCCAAGAGCATAGAGCAAGTACAATCCATTTCTCGGGAATCCCAGTTGGGTATTCTCTCCATTGTTATGCCATGTTACCTTTTTATGCATAGGCTTATTTAGAGCCAAGACCTATCCTCCAGAATGTCAATGGTGAGCTTTGTTATCTTCTACTCGACACTTTAATGCTTTGTGCTCACTCAGCAGCATTACTTAAATCAGTTACCTAATAGAAGGCATGGGTGCCAATGAGAGCAGTTTTCACACGCAGGAGGAGGCTTCCATGTGGAAGAGCTTGCAGATCTATTTCAGAAGACTCCATAAGACCAAGCTAAGTAAGAACAAGGTATAGAATATTCATTGTAGCTACAGTTAATTAAATAACTACAATGTACCGAGAAGCACCTTGGTTATAAAAATATTATGTGTATTATTTTAAATTAGTTCTTATCACAGCCACAAGAGATGGGCATTATCATTTTTATTCTCCCTTATTTTATAAATTAGCACATCGCCACTCTAAAGTGTTAAGTAGCTCATCCCAAGTCGCACAGCCAGAAAGGGGCACAGCTGGCAATTAAATGCAGGTTATCTGACTTCAAAACCCCAAACCTTATCTTTTTCACTTAATTGCCTCTCCTCAAAGCCATAAAAAGGCAGAATATTAATCAGCACAAAAAAAATATTGAGAATGTGCTGCTTTAAGAGGTGGCAGATCATTTGCTCTTAGAAGAACCCAAGCAGAAGCCCGTGATTCTATGTCCACAAACATGAGGGGGTCGTGACTAGCAGGCTACAGGTACTGACCCGGAAGGAGACCAAAATACTCGGTTGGAAATGGAGGAGTGTGTGGAGGAAACATCAGAACGTCTTGTGAGATAATGAGACTCCTCCTGTCAATGAGTCAGATCGAGTGAGTAGCATATCTTTTTTGCAGTGGAGGCTAAATTCGGATGAACAGTTGAACTCAATGGCCTTTTAATTTTTCCAGTGACCTTTCAAAGATTTTTGCAGACCAAATATCTAAAGTATTCATTTTTGTTTTGTCAGAAGAAGAAGTTCAAACAGCAGTTCTCCGTTTTTTTAGTGTGTGGCTCACATTCAAACACTCAAAGTATAGAGCTCCTTTCCCGGGATAAAGAGATTCAAAAGGACTCTTAACAAGTCAGCAATAATTACAAGGCAAGTACTAGCCCCAGGTCTCAGAGATTCAATAGAAGCATCCCTAGCAGCGGACTGCGTGACTTCATCACCCATCAGCATATGGATCTCCCTGGGGAAATCACTCCACTACTCTCTCCAGCCCCTCCTATGCACACACACATCCATATGCCAGTAAGCATGCACCTTTTCCTTAGATGCCAGCTGGATATAAATATTCAAACAAATTCTACCAATTCTTTACTATTTTAAAAAACCATTCAATTCAGTGTTAAACCTGACACTCGGCCATATCAGTGCAACTGCAGGGGCATGCCAGTGATGAGTCCATAGAACAACCATTACATGCTGAGCACAGTAAAAACTGTTGTATTTTCATGACTGATGCTGCCTAGGGTACAGGCTGGTGGCTGAATTAAGAAGCCCTTTATCATTACTGTCCATGAACTAGACTTTCCAGTAAATTTTGAACGTATCTAAATTCAGAGGAAATACCTGCCCCTAATTTATCCTGGGCTGAAATGACTTCTGTCTGGTCTTCAGATTATTTGGGGACATCCGGCTACGGCTCAGTGGCCACTCTTGCTCAGGGTGAGCACACTCCATGAGCCCCTGTTTCCAAGTGTCCTCCTCTTCTGTTGACTTGCTGCTAGGCAATCTAGGCAAGTTATTAAACTTCTGTGAGCCTCAATTTCTTTACCTATAAAATGGTGATATTAATAACATCTTCGCTGTAAGATTGTGCTATGCAGGCGAAATGAAACAAAGACAAAGAAAGATCTTTATAAACTGTTAAGTGCCATGATGGAAAGATTGTTATTTTCAAAGTGATGTTCTGGCAGGGCCTGGACCATAGCCGAAAACAGGCTGACTCAGAAGCGGGTTTGTAGGGGAGCTGGAAGTCTGCCGGGGCATCGCTAAGGAAACCAGCAGAGACACATACGTCACTGAGCCCCGTCCTTATCTGCCCACTGCAGAGCACCTACCAGGAGCACAAATTGTGCAAGGGACCAATCATGGATAATTCGGGAAAAACCACATCCGATTCCATTTAAGGAGGGAGAGAAAGTGGGAGCAGCCTCCAAAGAAGGAAAATGTTTCTCTTAGTTACAAAGAAGAAAGCGCTTCCTGAACATTTCTAATCGACATGTGTAAGGCCATCTGGAAGGCACAGGGAGAAAGCTGGCTCTTACGTTTCCTTTCAGAAGGGGAAGCCTTTGTCCCTGGCGTCACTGGCATATTTGTAAGGAGAAGAAGTTCAGCAGCATAGCCCTGGGAGTCCCTCTGGGCTCAGCTGATGGGTTCAATCGTCAGCTTCTTTGTTGGCTGTAACAAATTTGGGTAAAAATGAGTCTTGAGATCTTGAGAACTAAAGTTGTGGAAAGTCCCTGTGTGTCCCTTTATATCTCTGCAACATCTTTCATATAATCTCCCTCTTTGCCATTACGCTTTTCCAACCATAGTCTTGATTTCCATGTTCGATTGTTTTCCTTGCTCTCTTTATATATGAAGTGGATGGTACTTAGTAGATGTCCAATACAGATTTCCTGAATGAAACTCCTGCCTGCCCATTCTCACCTTCAGCAGTCTTCTCCCCTGCACTGGAATGCCATGCCACCACTGGGCCACTCCAGCTACGAACTTCAAGGTTATAGTAACCCTGTCGTCCTCTTATCTAGAATAACGTCAAAAAACTCTTGTTGATTTTATCATCCTAGATCTGCCTGGCCTATTTCATCCTACTGTGACTTTCCTGCTTTGGGCCTTTATCACATCTTGCCTGGACCATGGATTTGGGCATCTAACTTTCAATCACTTTAATACCCTTTCTTGAAGCTGCTAGAGCCGCTTTTCCAGGAAGTAGGTCATGTGTGCCATTGTCTCACTTGAAAGTGTCTGATGACTCCGTTACCTAAAGAAGTGCACCCTCTTCTCCATGGCATTTCAGTGAGAGCCTTTTAGGGGCAATACTGGGACTTGTATGACCAAACAAATAACTGAGTGTCAAGTGGGGCTTAAGGCAGTGTGGTCTAGAGCTAAGCTCTTAACATGGTCAAGATTCCTCCACGAACAAAAAAATCATTGTAGGGAATACAGAGAAGACTGGGCATATAAACAAAATTGTTTTTAAACAGTGTTTTCTGAAAATTCCATTGGCCATTAGCAGCTGTTTAGGTTCCTGAATGACTTTTGGCTTGGGTAACTGGAACCAGCTGAGATGCCATGTGATAAATGAGAGATGTGTTGAATAAACAGACTAGAAAGTCTTTTCCATTACAGGTTTGTGAGCATGGAAATTGGGCTTGGGATCACCATTATTGAGGATAAGTAGGTGGAGCTTATTGAAGACAGCCATGTATGGCCTGTTTTTAGCACTAGGTCATACACAAAATTATATGTTTTCTTTAGTAGCCTGTATATTCTTATTTTAATCACTCTCTGTTATTTATGGCTTCAAAATAGATTTAGAAGACAAAGTATCTGGTTATTTTAGAAATAGAAATCTTTAGCTCAAGTCCTATTTCTAACCACTTTTCTACTTAGGGAATGGCTTAGAAATCAGACAACAGGGTCTTTTGGTAGGTAGACAATTCAGAGAGCCACATGGAGAAAAGATATTGGGGCCACAGTAATGAATCTCCGTTAAATCTAATTAAAAGCAGACATAAGACATGCTCACATACATTTAAAATATTCAAATGAATACACATGAAATAATAAACAGTGGCCACTTCTGCAACTGAGAGGGACAATTTGGCTTTGCATTTTATACCTTCTACATGTGGAATTTGTTTAACCATGAGCCTGAATTACTTCTACTAAAAAATAATTGGACGTATTTATATGTGTTGCCATGGATCCAAAATATATTGATAATGGAAAAAAGCAAGTGGTAAATGTTATATAGTGAACAATTCAATTTTTTTAAAATATATATGTGTGTGTATAATAGGTATGTATACACACACACACACACACACACACATATACATCCAAGAGATGTCAAATTGTTCTCTTTAAATAAAATGCAATCTGATTCTGAGTGCCAATCTTGACAGGAAGTCAGGAGATTCAATCCTCATGATTTTGGGGGAGTTTTCCTCTCTTCCTAGAGTCACACCCTCTGGTCCCAGTCTTCCATGGTGACCGCTGGTAAAGTATTTTTGTCCATATTTGCATGTGTCCTTGACTGGGTAGTAAGGTACTTTTCATGGTAAGCTTGGAGGGGAAACTTTACTGAGACTAGACTTTCCCTCTGAGGTCCTTGTCCCTCCTTAGGGACAGCTCTAGGACTCAGGGCTCAGGATCCTGCTACCTGTGGAACCTAGAAACTTTCCTGTCTTGTCGTGAGGACTGTCCTTCTTAGAGTCCTCCCTCCCTTAGCACAAATCACCAGGTCCAGAGTCAAGCTTTATTTGCAGACATTCTTTGGGTTCCAAGCCAGAGGCACGAAAGGCCTAGAATTCTTGGAATTCTGTGTGTGCACTTGTGAGTGAGAGTTTGTGTACACACACATTTGTGCACATGCCTATGTGCATGGGCATTTATGGAAAGTAAGAATAGAGCAAGAATAAAACACAAATATCTTAATCAGTCATGCGTGATCTTCATTTCACAGATAAAGAGCCCTCAGATTCAGAGAGAGGGAGCAACCCAGACATGGTTACCTGGTAAGTGGCAGTGATAATTTTAAATTCAGATCTCTTGTCCCTAAAGCTCACTCCAATTTCCTCATACTTAACCACCATCACATTTTATAGTGAACATAAAGACTGGAAATTTCAGTCAAACCTTCTCAGATTTTTAGCTACTTAGCTATTTTGAAATGTGTATGGAAACTGCCAAATTGCCTTATTTTTAATTCCTTTTCATCCTGCTATGAAACTACCCCACAGTCCAGAGAGGGTAGGGGACCTTGACTAATATCTCCATTGAGACCAAGCAAAGTACGGGTGGCGGAGTTGTCTCTGCCTAAATTGCCCAGCAAAACTGCCCAAGAATCATAATCCAGACCTTCAAACGCCAATCCCGGGCAGCCTCTACCCTCTATTTATTTATTTATTATTGTTTTTTTTCCCATTACCATCAGTCTCTACTTTCGATATCATGATTACTGTGCATTCCATTCTAAGTGAGATCAAATTAGAAGCTACATTGTATAGCCTACTGGGGTATTTTGTAGGTGCTAAGCACTTTTTCAAGGGTTTTTAAAAACAACTATATCCAAACAGTCCACAAGAAAAATTGCAAACATTGTGGGCAGTGTTTATTATTCATCAACCGAGATCAGACATCCTACAAAAACTGTGTTGTGTGTCACTGGTCTGCTGCCCGATTGGAACTGAATGAAACCTGGAAGCCTTTGCCTGCTGGTTCCCAAATTTGGCTCCACATCAGAGTCCTCTGTGGATTCTGAGAAGTGTTGTCTGTGGTGCTGCCTGACCTGGCTTGGATCCCAGCTCGGTCTCTACCCGGCTGGGTGACCACATGAGGGATGCTTAAGCTCTTCAAGCCTCAGCTTCCTTGTCTGTAAAACGGTGACCATTTTATTTCTAATTCCGTAAAGTTGCTGGGAAAAATAAACAGATTCCTTTGTGGGCAGTGTTTATCGTCATGGCCTGATACCTGATAAATGCTCAGAAATATCAGGGGTGCAGTCAACTGGATTTGTGTTCCTTTTCAGCCTGGCTCTTTAGGCTGGGGAAACCCCTCTTCACACAAACCTCATCAGTCTTCAGCAGCTCAATAAGACCCACTACAAAAGCCAGAACCCCATCAGACCACAAAACAGGCTATTTCATGAAAGCAGAATTTCAGAAATAAATTAGAATTGATCTACTCTTAGAAATGAAAAGCATTTGATCCAGAAGGTTATTATATTTAAATCAAACAGCTCTTTCAAAAGCAGCAGAAGAGACTGTCGAAGGCAGAGCAAGTTGCTCTCCCCTTTCTAGGGTAATCCCTCCCTTCTGGTGGGAAACTAGTGACCAGCAGTCCCACTCTCTACTCATTCGTCTTTATGAAGTAAGAGGCTGCAAAACTGAAGCCCAAGAACCAGAGCAGAGAACTGGTTAGTTGTCTCCTCTTCCTTTCTGTTTGCTAGAAGCCTCCTCCTCAAAGTGTCAGTGCAAGAAGGATGGACAGGCAGATGGTGAGCAAGAAAAGCTGTGGCTGGCACCTGATAGCCACAGAGCCATTCTCTGCCAGCAGGTGGGGAAATCTGGGAGGTGGTGTCAAACATCTTGCAATTCCAGGAGGGATCAGCTTCCAAGAAAACAGGTTATGATGAGCAAGAAAGCAGCGCTCTGGTCAAATCTGCATACAGATTGAATAGTGAGTCGTGCCAGGGTTTGTGAGAGAGGTGACGATTTGTGAGCAGGTGCTCATCTAGCCCAATTTTCCCTGCAGACAGGGAGAACCAAGTCCACATATAACATTCATTTCCTTCCTACTCTTTGGAAGCTACCAAGAGTGATTTTGACTTCCCAGTTTGTTCTTCCTTCGTAGAGGAGCTATACCTCTGAAGAGAAGCAAGATAAAATCACAAATTCTGTTAAAGTGTCTTTTGCAATTGCCCTTTCTAGTTTTACTGTAAGTTTTTAGGTTGTGTAATAGAATTGAATTTGTGAGCCGAAGCCATTACAGAAGAATTGGTAGGGGAAGCCTTGGGTAGGCGTGGAAAGGGTCCTGTGTCCTCCTATGTAGTTGTTAAATACCCACAGCAAACATTACCAGTAGATAGTCTTCAAACTAAAAAAGGAAGGGCATTAACAAGAATGGGCTTTAGGAAACCTATATCTTAGGGTTTTTAGCCTCTTGTTCTGGTTACTTATTGCCATATAATCTAACTGCCCCGTCCTCTTACAAACTAGGAGCACAAAACACTACCAACTATTAAATTATGCTCATGGATTATGGGAGTCAGGAAGTCAAAAGAGCCTTGTTCCAGTTTCACAGTGTCTGGAACACACAGCTAGGAACTCCAGCAGGCTTGAAGTGACTCAGCACTGGGGACTGGACTTATCTCAAGGCTTGCTCACTCTTGCATCTGGAGGTTAATGCCCGCTGTCCACTGGGGCCTCTGTGGGGGCAGGCACATTTCACATGGTCTTTCCTGCTTCCTCAGAAGACCAGCCAAAAGCTGCAAACTTTTGAAGACATAGCCTAGCAAGACACTTCTCATGACAGTCCTGTAGAGATTCAAGGGGAGAAAACATGGACCCCCATGTCTCCTTGGAGGAATATCCACCTCACATTGAAAGAGGAGCATGTGGGATGGGCTATGGGCTATGGCCATCTCTGGAACGTACAATGTCCTGTACCTTTTGATATCATCCATCAACTTCCAAAGCTTAAAATCTTTCCATGATTTCTAATGGCATATATGATGAAGTTCAATATCCTCAGGTGGTATAACATGCCCTGGCTCCAGTCCCTCTCTGGCCTCACCTCCTACACTGTCTCATTTGCTCTTTGAGCATCAGCCACACCAGCCTCCTTTCTGGTCTCCAGCATGTTAGCCTCTCTCTCACCTGGGAGCCTTCAAGCATACTGTTTCCTCTGCCTGAAAGATTCTTCCCCTTTTTATAACATTTCTCCCAAACGGAAGAATCAAAGCAGGATTCCTTTCTGTTTTAAACTCCTTGGCCCTCTTTCTGCAAGCTGCCAGATTTGCATGGTGCAAATGAGCAACCAAGCATGCATGCTTTTCATTGTTCACACTCTCCACCTGGAGCCACAGCCTTTGACCAAAGGGAGCAGAGAATATTAGCACTCTAAATAATGCAAGCACCTTTCTACCCTTCTTGTGTCTGCACAACAGGATGAGAGAATGAAGACCACAGGTCCTCACAGCCTTGGTGTCACCAGAGGCGGGCTGTCTACTTGTGACGTGGGAGGTAACAAGTCCCACAGACGGTGGGGTTGGGGAGGGTTTGTTTTTTGTTTGTTTTTTCAGATGGGCCTCTGCAACTGGAACCCACCCATGCAAGTGACTTTTTTCTAGTGGAGACAAAGTGGCTTATGACATGGAAGTAAAGCCTTCAACTGAAGCCTCAGTTATCTCTCAGGGACACCTGGGGCCAGAGAGCAGGCCACTTTTACACACGTGGAAGGCACTTTTCTAGAAACTAATATAATGCCACCACTTTAAACATTCAAATCCCTTTCTCAAGCAGCGATGTCAACACCGACAATATCATGCTTTCAAAGGAAACCCTTTCTTATAATCCAGGAGAAAAGGGATGGCAAATGTTTCCTGTGACGGGCCACATAGCAAAGGTTTCGGGCTTTGTAGGCCACGTCGTCTCTGTCACAGCTACTCAGTTCTGCTGCTGCTTCAGGCAAGGAGCCACAGACCATACGTGCTGGGTGTGACCCCGTGGCAATGAAATTTTATTTATAAACACTGAAATGTACATTTCACCTTATTTCCCTATGTCACAAACTAGTCTTCAGTGAAAACCAAGCTAATGTCACAAGCTGTACAAAAGCAGGCAGCAGGGCCGGATCTGGCTTGCTGGCCCGAGCGATGTAATGCATGGCTCTGGGATATGCAATTCAATCCGCCAGGGACACCCTGCTCTGCCAGTAGTGCTTTCCGTCTCTCCTAGGACATCCTCATCTCTGTTTCCACCATTACACATCTTTAATCTCAATAGAGTAGTTCTATTTTTAACTTTTAAAATATATTTTACTGATTATGCTATTACAGTTGTCCCATTTCCCCTTCTTCATTCACCTCCATCCTGCCCACCCCCTTCCACCCACATTAGTTCATGTCCATGTGTCATAAGTTCTTTAGCTTCTACATTCCCCACACTATTCTTGCCCTCCCCCTGTCTATTTTCTACCTACCATCTATGCTACTTATTCTCTGTACCTTTTCCCCCTCTCTCCTCCTCACACTTCCCTGTTGTTAACCCCCCATGTGATTTCCATTTCTGTGGTTCTGTTCCTGTTCTACTTGTTTGCTTAATTTGCTTTTGTTTTAGGTGTGGTTGTTAATAACTGTGAGTTTGCTGTCTTTTTACTGTTCATATTTCTTATCTTCTTTTCTTAAATAAGTCCCTTTAACATTTCATATAATAAGGGCTTGGTGATGATGAACTCCTTCAACTTGACCTTATCTGGGAAGAACTTTATCTGCCTTTCCATTCTAAATGAAAGCTTTGCTGGATAGAGCAATCTGGGATGTAGATCCTTGCCTTTCATGACTTGGAATACTTCTTTCCAGCCCCTTCTTGCCTGCAAGGTCTCTTTTGAGAAATCAGCTGACAGTCTGATGAGAACTCCTTTGTAGGTGACTATTCCCTTATCTCTTGCTGCTTCTAGAATTCTCTCCTTCATTTTAATCTTGGCTACTGTAATTATGATGTGCCTTCATGTGATCGTCCTTGGGTCCAACTTCTTTGGGACTCTGAGTTTCCTGGACTTCCTGGAAGTCTATTTCCTTTGCCATACTGGGGAAGTTCTCCTTCATTATTTGTTCAGATAAGTTTTCCACTGTTACTCTTCCTCGTCCTCTTCTGGTACCCCTATAATTCAGATGTTGGAACGTTTCAAGATGTCCTGGAGTTTCCTAAGCCTCTCCTCATTTGTTTGAATTCTTGTTTCTTCATTCTTTTCTATTTGATTGTTTTTTTCTGATCCACTCCATTGATTTGAGACCTAGTTTTCTTCCCATCACTATTGGTTCCCTGTGCATTTTCCTTCATTTCACTTAGCATAGCCTTCATTTTTTCATCTAATTTGCTATCAAAATCAACCAATTCTGTGAGCATCCTGATCACCAGTGCTTTGAACTGTGCATCTGATAGGTTGGCTATCTCTTGGTCACTTAGATGTGTTGGCTCTAAGGCTTTGATCGGCTCTTCCATTTGAGCCTTTTGTTTTGGGGGGGGGTCTGGTCATGCCTGTTATGTATGAGGGGCAGAGCCTTAGGTGTTCACCAGGGCAGGGCAACCTAGTTGCTGGGTTGTGATGCTTATGTGGGGGTGGGGTCCAAGAGGGAACACTGGTGCTTGCTCCGCTCTCTGTGGGATTTCAGTCCCCTCTGCTACTTCCCACAAGCAATTTGGGCTATTCTGGTGCTGGTTCCTGGGCAGATGGGCTTGTGTACGTTCTAGGACCCTGTGGGTCTCTCTAACGAATTCTTCTGGGAGTGAGAGGCTGGGAGTATCTCCCAGCACCTCAACCTCCACAAGTGTCTTCAATCAGTGCTTTTAGGCTTTATTTCCTAGCACTGGGGGCCTGGGTTGTGTGGCCTGTCTCGCTCCCCGTTTTCGCCTGGTTTGTCTGTGCAAGAATGTGTGTCTGAGGTCAGCCACCGCCTGCATGCCTGAGACCCCCAACCACTGCTTTTTCCTGCCATGACCCCTCTCCGTAGGCTGCCGACTCCACCCCTCTTACCAGTCTGAATGCATGGTTGTTGGACTTCCATGCATTTCAATTTTCTGTCAGATCTGGTCTTTTTCTGTTTCTAAATTTTTGTTGTCCTTAATTTTGGTTGTGTGAGAAGGCACAGTGTGTCTACCTATGTCTCCATCTTGGCTGGACATCCTATTTTCAATTTTTAAAGGAATCTCCATACTGCTTTCCAAAATGTCTGTACCAATTTACTTTCCCACCAAGAGTCAGAAGGTTCCCTTTCCTCTACAGCCTGACAGACAATCATTTCTGTCTTGTTGATAACAGCCACAGTAACAGCTGGGGGGTGATTTTGATTTGTGTTTCCACAATGATGAGTGATGTTGAGCACCTTTTCATGCACCTGTTGGTTATCTGTGTGTCTTCTTTGGAGACATGTTTATTTAGGTCCTCTGTCCATTTTTAAATCATATTATTTGTTTTTTGGCTATTGAGTTGTTTGAGTTATTTATATATTTTAGACATTAATTAACACCTTATCAGATATATGGTTTGCAAATATTTTCTCATGTTCTGTAGGTTGCCTTTTCATTTTGTTGGTGGTTTCCTTCGCTGTACAGAAGCTTTTCAGTTAGATGTACTCCCACTCTTGTTGCTTTTGCTGTCTGTGCCTTGGTGTCCAATTCAAAAATCACTGCCAAGACTTATGTCAAGGAGCTTACTGTCTATGTTTTCTTCTAGGAGTTTTATGGTGTCAGGTCTTATGTTCAAGCCTTTAATCTATTTTAAGTTGAGTTTTATGTCTGTTTTAAAATAGTGGTCCAGTTTTATTCTTTTGCATGTGACTAGTTTTTAGTCTTAAAAAAGAGGGAAACTCTGCCATTTGCAACAACATGGGTGGACCTGCAAGACATTATGCTCAGTAAAATAAGGCAAACACAGAAAGACAGATACTGTATAATGTCACTTACACGTGCAACCTAAAATAATCAGGGATTGGGGGAGGAAGAAATGAGGAGGTGATGGTCAAAGTCTTAGTTATGCAGGATAAATAAGTTCTGGAGACCCACTCTACACTCTACTGCCTCTAGCTAACAATGCTATACTGTATACTCCAAATTTTTGAAGAGGGTAGATATTATGTTAGGTGTTCCTACAGGGGCAGGAGGAAGCTTTGGGAAGTAATAGAATTGTGCATGGTTTTGATGGTGGTGAAGGTCTCATGAGTATACACTTGTCATCAAACTCATATATATTAAATACATACAGCTTTTAATCTGCCAACCATACCTTAATAAAGTGGTTTTGGAAAAAATCTCTGAATTTTAATTCTTAAAACAAGCCTTTCAAGGACCTTAACTGTAATTAACTTATGTTTTCTCATAGGTTCCTGTACTTCTTGGCACTTATATCTTGTATGTATATTTTTATTTGTGCAATCATGTGATTACCATCTGCCTCTCCTACAAGACTGTACTGTGAGCAGAACAGAAACCAGGCCCCTATTGCCATCCCTTGTATCCTAAGGTGTAATGCCTAACCCACAGCAGGGACCCCATAGCTATGTGTTGAATAAATAAAATCTAATTTCTGATCTAGCCTCTAAAGAAAAGCATTTGAAAAGTCAGACCAACTGTGGAGGCAAGAGGAGAATTGCTTACTTGAGTCTTAAAATGAAGGCAGCTAGAGCTGAGCTCAGAACTCAAATGTAGGGGAGAATGTGAGTTGCAGCAGACCATCAGCTTCTTCTGCATTCTGTAAGCTCGACCTCTATTAGTTAGGTTTTGGTTGCTCATAGTTCTCCCTATTTCATGCTACTTACTGCAATTATAATTATGCATTTATTTGTGTGCTCGTTTGATTATTGTCTGTCTTCCCTCCATGACTTGGAGAGACTATGTACATTTTGTCTTCAAATTGTTAAAATAAGAAGACTTTTAAGACAAACACAGAACTAGGAAATTACATAAAATGAGATAAATGAACTGGAAAATGAGTCCATTAGGCACATTTATTTGGAACACAGTTTGGGTCAATTTTATTTTTCAGCTCTTAATTTTGTCTCGTTCTTGCACTGTAAAGTTAATATAACTGTCTGATGCTCTGACAGGGGTTTAGAATATGTTTAATATATTGTTTAAAGGTAATTCCAGACAAAGGTTGAGAATATATTCATTCATTCATTTACTCAACAAATACTGAGAAATGTAAGATTATGAAATTATGGTCCTTGCCTTAAAGAAGTACAATGTGGAATATGCATACCACTTCCCTTCCCCATCCCTCCCCTGCTTTTCACTTGTTCTTGATTTTACATTCAGTTTAGGCCAAATCCAAGAGCCTGTGACCAACCATAAAATTTACACCGGTTTCTGGCCCTCTCTCTGTGCCAGAAATATTTCCATTAGTGAGGGGGATGGTCAGTCTCACGATCTTTCCCCAGCCTGAGGATCCCCCTTCTCTGTGTCTGTGTGGAATTAGACCCCAACAGTGAGGTCTGGCTCTAGCTCCATATGAGGAATCTGCCAGGGAAGGAAGGAGGCAGAAGGGTGCTGGACTGAGAGTTGGAAACTTTTTTTCATCTTGGCTCAACCACAGACTCACTACATAGCCTAAGGCAGATTATGTGTCTCCTCCTGGATCTTAATTTCCTATAAGAAAATGTAAAAATTGGATAAATTTTAGGTAAGATCTTTTTTTCAGGACTCACTTTCATACTTTCTACCTATCACTGTATGGCTATCATTGAGAACTGCTCCCTGCCCCCCCCCCCCAAAAAAAACCCCACTAAGATTCATGGTTTTTAGTTTAATAACCATCTTGTTTTATTAAACTTAATTATTCAACACTTCCAAAATAGCATGTTCAACCTTTTATTAGATCTCTGGCTTAAAACAGATGAAGATTAACAAGCTCTAAGGTGTGCAATAGCAATGAACTTCTTTCAGCAAAGGGAAGATTTCACACTGAGGTTGAGGATCCTTTGCAGGAGGGGTTGTGGGGGGCAGTCTTCTCTTTGGATGAGCCCTGATCAAGTACCAGGCAGAGGGAGAAATGGAGAGGGCTTTGATTATTCTGAACAGTTAACATTTACGGAGCACCTGTAAGATGCTAGGCACTGTCCTAATTGCTCTGCCTGCATTACCCCATTTAATCCTCTCTGCAACAGTATGTCATTCAAACAGAAAATTAAAAGAGTTCTTTTCTAACAGGGCCAGCAAGGAGCAGGATGCTTAGCATCATGATGAAAGTGTTAAGGAAGCAATTAAGAATGCATTTTTATGAGTTCATGACTCTGCAGTGAAACACTGATATTTATTTTATTCACCAAAGGCTTCCTTACAGTCTTGGTCCTAGGAAAAGCCGCTAGCTATCCCATGTCACTGCAGCTTAAATCCCATGTTTAATTAGGTGGAATGACAGAGAGGAATGAGGTGGCTCTACTAAAGAAGGAAAGATCTGAGCAAGTAGGTGGAGAGGGTTATGTGTTTGGTACAGATTTATTCACCCAAAGGATGGTTCATGCAGTTATAAGTGGGTGAGTAGTTTGAAAAGGTGAGTTGAAGAAAATTAGCAGGAAGTCTTTATTGTATGATAAAATCACTATGTTTGTTTTCACGGGACTCACAAGCCAAATTCTGCGTGGTTGGAAGTGACAGCTATAAGCAAACAGCAGAGGTTCTAATAGACAATGAGGGGAAGTGATAGGATGTAAGGCTCACCATGGAGAAAGCATGAGGAAGATGCAAGGATGTGTGCCAGAGGGAAGCAAGTGGCGGAGAGAAAGGAGAAGGGGGAGAAGGAAAGGGACTAACCACCCAACTCTCTCTCTAGCTGTTCAACTTCGGTCTCTCAACTTCCTTAAAATAAATATTTCTTACCTTTTTGAAAAAACTAGTTCAACCCCATGGTATTCTAAATATTGACCTTATCATAACATAATATGGATTTGAATTTATTTTCATGCCATCATAGAATAAAAATATTCTCCCTTGTGTTTCCTAGCTCATTAAAACACATAACCTAATTGTTTGTACCTGAAACCTAGAAATCATCTTTGACTTCTTCCCTGACCTCCTATATTCATAAAATGACATTTGTTGAGCTTTTACCATGTAGCACACTCTATTTCCCATGAATGGGAACTTCCTCCCTTCTAGTGGAGGGAGTCAGACAATGAACAAAATAAAAATGACACAACATGGTAGAAGGTGGAAGGTGCCCAGAAGAACAATAAGGCAGAAAGGCTTACAAGGATTGCTGAGTAGGGGCATGCAAGTTTAATATATATGGTCACAGAGAGCTTTGTTGAGAAATATTTGAGCAAAGATGGAAAGAGTTGAGGGGCTGAACCATGAAGGCATCCAAGCATCCTGGGGAAAACCCTTTTTGGCAGAGGAAGCAGAAGAGCATGGCTTGTATGTTCAAGGAACAGCAAAGTCAATGTCGTGGGAATGGAACCTTGAGTGGTCAGTGAGGACAGAGTGGGGAGAAAGGGGCAGATTCCACAGCAACTTTGGCTTAAGAAGAGCAATAGCAAGAGCCATCAAAAGGTTTTGAGCAGAGAAATGACACAAGGCCTCACATGCCTACTTTCAAAATCTCCATTAAACACATCAACATCTTCCTGGCTCTACTGCCTTGTCTAACCACCACCATCTCTTGCTGAACTTCTCAAAAATCTCCTAGCTAGCATTCACATGTTGTTACCCCCTCAAAACTGTCCTCTATGTAGCAAGCACAGTGACCTTTGAAATGTTTATTGGATGCTAACACACTCCTGCTTGCAATGCTTCAGTGACTTCCCTTTGCACTTTGAGCAAAATCTAAATTCCTATTCACCATATGTAGTCACACCTCCTTCTGTTCCACTTTGCTATGACCGCATGAGACTTCTCTCCATTCCTCAGACTCACAACTTTCCCTGCCTTGGGCTCTTTGTACCGACCTGGAATAGTCTTCCCTCCCCACCCCATCTTCTCATAGACCAGTCCCTCCACTTCTCCAGGTCTCTCTCATCTTCAGTGCTTATTCCTGAGAAAGGCCCATCTTCACCAACCCTCCATGCGTCTCCATCAGAGCACCTTGCAGTGTCCTGGATGCCACCTGTGCATTTTGTGAGAATGTATTTATTTGTTTACTGGCTTTTTAAGTTGCCTGTTTTTCTTGCTAGACTGTGAACTTCATGAAGATAGGACTCCTCTGATTCTCTTAGTCATGGTTGTGTCCTTAGAATCTACCATTGTTTCCAGCACAATGTTGTTGGCACTCAGTAAAAGTGACTGATGAGTAAATGACAACAAGAGAAAGGGTCATAGACAGACTCAGACCCTTGAGTGATTATATATATAATCTGCCTCAGCCCAGAGTATCATAGACTAGGGGGCTTAAACATTTATTTCTCACAGTTCTGGCAGCTGAGAAGTTCAAGGTGCTGGCAGATCCCGTGTCTGGTGAGGGCCCTATTCTTAGTTTTCTGATTGTCATTTCATTGTAGCTCACATGAAAATCATCTCTCTCCTGTTTGCTCTTAAAAGGGCACAAGTCTCTTTCATGAGGGCTCCACTCTCATCACCTCATCACGTTCCGAAGGCCTCACCTCCTAATACCATCACCTTGCAGGTTAAAATTTCAACATACAAATTTTAGAGGGACATAAACATTCAGTCCATAATAATATACATGTGAATTGTAATATTAGGATAGAGGAAGTAAGCTTTGTAAGTAACAAAGATCATTTTATAAGCTGTCTTCAACATTCTTTTAAAGGAAAGAAAGGGCAGCAGGTTTAATATAAATATTTGAAGATGTGACATTCTTTTACTTTGTAAAATGACATTTTTGGTGTATTCATTTCTCCTTAATTGTTGCTGGACTTATTTCAGTTCCCATGGGAACCTAGACATGAAGTTTTCCTACTTTCCCCACTCCTTTGGGCTTCCACAAAGAAAAATGCACCACAAGGGAGTTTTTGAAGCAAAAACTGCTCCAAAATTCACTGTTCATCAGGTGGTTGAGGACAATGGCCAATTGCTGGGATTGCTCAGTGCCACGTACTGTGCTTGGCATTGTGGGAAAGGAGGGGCACAAGGTACAGTGCTTACCAGGGAGAAGAGGTGATTGCTACATGAACATTTTCACTGCATGTGGTAAGTCATGTGATGGGCTTTGCACAAGGTGTTAAAAAAGAGAGATCAAGAAAACTTCAGGATAGACAATGCTTACTGTTTGAAAATTGTACCTTGGCCAGTGTGGCTCAGTTGGTTAGGCATCATCTCACAGAGTGAGGTGTCGCCCATTTGCTTCCCAGTCAGGGCACATACGTAGGTTATGGGTTTGGTCCCCTGTCAGCATATGGGGAGGCAGCCAATTGATATTTCTCTTCCTCTCTCCTTCCTTTCCCTTCTCTCTAAAA
The DNA here is from genome assembly GCA_004024845.1 of Tonatia bakeri. Taxonomy (NCBI): domain Eukaryota; kingdom Metazoa; phylum Chordata; class Mammalia; order Chiroptera; family Phyllostomidae; genus Tonatia; species Tonatia bakeri. Next base: position 90,673 of record PVIA01004628.1, read on the forward strand.
ATAAATCAAAAGAAAACTGTCCCAGAGTTAGTCTAAAAAGGTCAGATAGGGAAGAGGGAGAAGTTTCTTATCAATTGTCAAGCATTTTTTTACATTAATTCAAAAGTATTAAGAATTGGAACACACAAGGAAAGAATGAGAGAAAAATTAAGCCTCCAAAAAGTAAAAAGTACAGTATGTTCATGGCTTATGTCTGTGTGCAAAGGATGGACATGGGTCTAGGAAAAGAAAGTTGTGAACCATGTAAGCAAAAAATAAATTCCTACACATGGGTCACCTTAGCTTTTCCCAGATAAAAGGGGTCAAATAGCCACCTATGGGATACATTCATTAGTCTTATGTAAGAGACCCCTTAGAGTATGTGTGGGGCTGGCAGAGGTGAATCAGACTGAAAGGGAGTAAACCTGTCCATGTGACTGTTGGAGATTCACAATCAGTAGGAGTGCTGGTAACGACAGCCCACCTGGTTGGTCAGGGACTGGTGTTTCATCAAAAGACACCCAGGTATCTACTGGGGGGACCCCCAGATGGAACTTACTTATAAAAAGTTGTGTACATGTTTAAACTTCAGTCACTTTCAAAGTACTCTCCACTTGAGGTTATACACCTATCAAGATGTTTTTTCCACTGCTCAAAACAGTTTCTGAACTCACTGATTTTGATGCCTTTTAATTTTTTGTTTCACCTCGTCAACATCAGCAAAACACTGGGAGACTTTTCATCAGGGGAAACTAAAATGAGTTGCCTGGGACAAGAACAGGTGATCAGGGAGGGTGAAGCACAGGGGCCATGCTGTTTTTGGTCAAAAACTGCTCAACAGTCAGTACAGTATGGGCAGGTGTGCTCATAAATCACCCATGATGAAATGGGCAAACACATCAGAAGAGTATTCAAAAAAATTCACTGATGCCCAACACAGCCTCTCACAACAGCATCCCTGTACACTGATACAGACGGGTTCCAAGAACAGTCACTTAGTGGGGGAAGCCTGTACTACAAGGGGCCTGCCCTCCAGAAGATAATTCCATTTTTTTGCCACGCCCCCACGCAGCCATTTGAAAAGGAACAAAATCCTTTGTAACTATGTCTTAACAACATTTAGGGGAAACCTAATCCCCAGGGATCTTTAAACTCCATCTTTTCCTGCCTTCTCCCAGCCAGCTCTCAAAATGCAAGAATGCTGCATTTTGCCTTCATTTTCCCCCAAATCCTCATGCTTCTTGTTACTTTCACCCACACCGTTTCCTCCTGATCCTGCATGGTATGATCCTAAGAATGATAGGGAGGATCTCCCTTTATCAGGTGGGGAGGACCCTCCAAAGCTAATTATTTTCATTTTGTCACATGATCATTAATAGAATTGTGGAACTCAAGTCTACTATAGACAGAATCCTAAGATGTGAGAGACAGAAGGAAATTGGGGATCTTAGTATAATGCTTTTGCTTTACAGATGAGAAATCTGAGATGCTTGGCGGAGATGCTAGAGTAGCTTCTCAGGCCAGGAACCATCTGATAAATGAGGCATATGTTCACATTTGAATAGCTAAACTCCCTTGAATGAGGCTCAAAACTTAATTTCCTTCTATTTAATTCTCATCCCTAGAAGATTCCATTGTGTCACAGTGGGATCACAATGCTATTTTAAAGATTCTTCTCACGAAGCCAGAACGCATATTTTCTCTTCTATTTTGATGTTTGAATATGGTAATGACATTTTTAAAAAATGACTTCTTTGTTGGCATTTTTATTGATTCTTCCCCTCAACTACCCAAAATGCATAACATGGAGTCAAATGTATAGAATCATCCAAATGCTTATTCTTGGTTATGATCTGCCAAATGAAAGACTTGCCTTTATTGATGTTAAATCTGCAGGAAGAGAGTTTAGAATAAATGATAAGAATCATGACATGAGGTCCCTCGCTCTGAGCCTAGAGGTTTGCATGCAAAACACATTCAAGCTTACAACACTCCCATGAATGAGGTACCTTGATGTTTCCACATCACAGGTGAGCAGGGGTTTGGAAGGTAAAGCCTACATCAGAGGCTAGAGCCAGCATCCAAGTCCAGGAATGGTAGAATTAAAGTTTGAGCTCTTTAATCTCTCTATTTTTACCTATCAAAAGGCAAGTAATTGGTTCAAAGGTGTAGTCATGCTGCACACTGAGTCCCCCAGTCTGTGCGTCACAGATGGATATAACAAGAAGGAGCAGTTCCCATTGTGTGTAGAGCCCTGAGAGAGACTTGGTTTCAGTGGACTCTTCCCCACAGTCTGTGAGAGGTCTTATGAGACGGCCTGGTTGGGGTAGACCAACCCGAGTGCCACAGGTGACGGTTTCACTATCTTATTAATTCCTGCCCTGCAACTCTATCTACTGATTCCTCTTTCCTCCAGCATGTGTCTGCTCAGAATCTTTTTTGGTCTTGAGTCAACAGCTAAGTCAGTCCTTCATTAGCAGGTCACATGGCCCCACTGGTCATGCACATGCATCACACACACACATACACATGCATGTGCACATGCACCACAGTTTGCCTCTTTTGCTTCACAATTCATTGTCAGTGTTTTCCTGGTTCAGGTTCTAACCACAAAGTATCTTTACATTCCTTTAATGATTATTAAAACTGCACTTGTCCATTAACTTTTAATTATTATTGTAGATAAACAGGACTGCAGTCACTATTGAGTAACAGTCTTAATCAGAAACACAAGCGTAATGCAGTGCTATCTATTTATTTTTTGTCATAGGCCCAGGTAGCAATCCAAATAGTGGTAGCAACCCTTTATTCAAGGTAATGCATTTTCCTGTAACTCCTCTGTGGATATAATGCCTTCACCCAACAGATGGCCCTCTAGGAAGGGTTTCAGACTTGGTGGCGGCCATCCGTACTTTTAGCTTTGACAATGCAAGTTACTCCTTTACTTCTGTTTCTAGCCCAGTCTCTCACCCAAGGTCTTAGGGCTTAACGTTCAAGTGCTTAGAAAGCATTGTTTTTGAGCTGTACCAGCCAAAGCGATTAAGTAAATTTACAACTGAACTCACTGTTACCTAGGATTGTGCTGTTTAATAAAGTGGACATGTGGTTACTGGGCATGTGAAATGCAGCTGGTCTAAACTGAGAGGTACCAGAGGTATAGCACACACTCAATTCCAAAGACCGAGTACAAGAAAAAGAGTGCAAAATAGCTCATTAATGATTTTATACTGATTACATGCTAGGGTGATGTGTTGTATGTGTACCATTAAACAAAACATTATTAAAATGAATTTCACCTGTTTCTCTCTACTTGCTAAAAATGTGGCTATTAGAAAATTTCAAATTATACATTTGGCTTGTCTATTTCTATTGGACAGTGCTACACTAAAACATCAAAATTGGGAGGGAGTGTCAAATCCCAGCCCTCATTTAATGAGTGAAGAGTGATAATGATAACCATTATTGAGTAACCTTTGCCTGCCTAAAGCCATGCCATAGCACTGACACACGTCATCTCATTTAATGCTATGAGGTAGGTACCGCAGTCATGTCCTTGTTAGAGATGAGTTCTGTGGAGGGCAAATAGCCTGTCCAGTGTTAACAGAGCTTGTAGCTGGATGTTCTGCAAAGCTTCAGTTCCTGTGAATAATGGGATGCATGAGGACTTTGCAAGACGCAGATATCATGTGTATGTCTCCATGGTTTTCTCTCACTGTATCCATTCTCTGATAGCCACTGTGCAATGGATTCACTCCTCTACTATCTTTGCCCCCAACTGTGATCCCATTTTCTCTTTGAAATGAACATGGCCCAATTTAAAGAAAGAAGTCATTCTGGAGTAGGAACCTCTACAATGATGGCAAAATCTATTTTCTTAACTGCCGTTGCTGCAAAATCTATTCTCTTAACTTGTGAAGGCACAGGAAAGTGGTAAAATATAAAGCTGTGAGATGGAAGGTGAGTTTCCGTTCTGCCTGAAGCTGCCTCTTGTCACGGCAACATGAGCACACACACACGCATCCACATGCCTAGCAAGTCACTCTGCCCAGACGCTGAAGACAGTTACTGTGCAGTCACATCTTAGACCCAGTCTCCAAAGTTCACTGAAAGGTGAAAACAACATATGGGCAAAAATAGCATCGGTAAATTTCCTTCTAAAGGACCATTTTGGAAACCAGCATGCCTCTCAGAGTAAACCCGGCTCAGCTGATTCTTCCTCCAGTTTAGAACACGTTGTTGCTTCTTTCACTGTGTCAGACAATGCTGCTTGTTTGTATTTAGGAGACATGTCACATGAAAAGCACATCATACTTAGCACAGCGAGGTGTTCATTTGAGGAGAGGTACAGGAAAACAGCAAATGATGGAGAGGCAGTTCACGTCTCCCATGTTATGCTAACTCTCAGACATGCAGCTATTAAATGGAATGGAGGACAGAATGGCCCCTACATGTTTTAACTGTTGTTTCTCTATTTTTTGACAAGCATATAAAACTGAATTTGTACAAATTAAATAAACACGCGCATTACCTCCCAGCCCCTCTGGTAAATAATATTGGCTTCTTACAGGTCTATTATGCATGCAGGTCCTCAAGGAAAGGATTTTATGATAGTAGGGTGTGAGGTATTTATCTCTGGTGGGCTTAAGGATTCGTGAGTTCATTCACCATTTGCAGAAGAGTGGCTGAGTGTCCTCACATCCCAGATGCTGCCCCATACTGAGGAGTCAGAGATGAATTAAGAGACCATCTCTCTCCTCCAGCCTCTCAGAAATTTTAAAGGGTTTGCTCATTTTTAAAAATAAATGCCCAGGAGCGTTAGTGGTATTGTCCCTAAGGGGTCAGATGTATAGTTTACATTTTATGTTATTGTTGTCATTATCATTATTATTAGGACAAGGAGGAGGCAGAGGCAAGGTGGAAAAGGAGCTTTAGAGAAATCCCTGGCACCTGATGGGTCGGACTGCGGAAGGCAGTGCGGCGGAGTGGAGAGACGTTTCAGAGCGGCACACGTATGGTGAGCACTTGCATGGAAGAGAGAGACTGGAATGGCAAATGGTGGCTTTTTGCCTTTTAAAACATTGATGTTTTAAACTGTGTGGGACAAAAGCAGATGAGAGAACTCATCTGTTAATGAACTGGTGTTTCAATCTTATATCGGAATCCTGCTCTTTGGATAATTTTGCCTTGTAGCTTCCAAAAGTCCAAAAACATTGAGCGTGTCCAATTATCTCATTTTTGGGACTATCGAATGAACTTTAGAAGGAGGGCTATCAAATTTTTAGTTTATTTGCCAGGGAAACGTTTACCTTTAATTTGTATATATATGTATTTGCTTAATTTCCCCCTGAAGATCTTGATATTTTCTTTGTTTTTTAAAAACTAATTGGCCGACTCATTTCAAAGGTGCCTCTTTGACTTTCTGCTGTTAATCTGGAGCTTATTGTATTTACTGGTGCCAACGTGAGAGAATGTCTACATCAACTTCTTGCCGTCTGTTTTTCTCTCCTCAAAGTACTTTATGACCCAGGCTGCCTTCTGGATTAGGGAGATACTGGAAGCTATAAAACACACAAAGCCAGGCTTTGTTATCTCGTGAGTGTGCAGAAGGACCCTGGCCCTGAGTGTGGCCACCCTGTGTCCCTGTCACGTGCTCCTCTGTTTTCTCTAATCCTTTCTCTGCACCCACCCCTGGAGATAAGATGGAAGAAGCCAGAGTAAAACCTGACTGTCCAGGCCTAGCTGCCCATGCCCAGAGGTGAGTTGCTATGTTCCCATGGGCACATCTGTTTAGAACATGTGGAACTGGCTTTCTGCTTCAACTGGCTTGTCTCTGGCCATGCCTGTTGCTGTGAGCCCTGGGAGTGTGGCCCTTGGTGTGACCTAGAGGACAGCCCGGTTTGCCTTTGGAGCCACGCGGCTCCATTTTCCTTTGCTCTGAGCTCAGGTGTGGTCCCATCATATTCTTGGTCTCCTTCACACCGCTGATGCTAGCTGGTACTCTCAAATAGCTATGTCATCAATGCCCAGGGCTCTTTTTAGTTAAATAATAATTCTACAAGATTTGGAAGAAAGTATCTGACTTTTTCCCCCCAATTCTCAAGTAAGACATACTCAATGTAGAGTATTTGTGAAATAGTGAAAATATAAGTTAAAAACAGAAACCCAAGTATGATATGATTGTGTCAGCCAGAGATGACCACACTGCTAATGTTTTATAAAATTTTTAATCCTGTACCACAGGCATCCTGCCTTCTCCTCTTCACAACAGCTTGTGAGTATTTTCCCGTACCGTTTAATGGTCTATGAGGCCATGTTTGCATGTGTTTCCGTGTGAGGATATACACATACACTGCACTTCCTAGTGATTTCTTCCATAACTGCAAACCTCCCATAGACAGACAACTGTACAAGATTCCCGGATAACGTTAATCTTCATTTGCAGCAGCCAGGGAGCTCCCACATACTGTACAGTTTGATGTTTTACTGCTTACTCTGGGGCTTCTCCAGGCCTACCTGAATTATCTCCACAGTTTATTTTTTCATCAGAGTTTTTTTAAATTAAATAAAACAATGCTTATAAGAAAAGTGATAGTCTTCTGCTTATCTTCTTCCTACCCAAGAATCAGTTGTCTCCAGAGAAGAGAATTTTTTTAAGTTCACTTATCAAGACTGTTTAATTTGCAAATTATAGAAAAACCATCTTTATTGGTTAGAAATAGATTTATTGAATATAAAGGAAACATAAAGTAATGGTACCTTAAACATGTATCATTTATTTTCTCAGATAAAAGAAATCCGAAGATACTCAGTTCATCTCTGCTGTGGAAATTCCGTGTTTGCCAGGGACACAGGTTCTGCGAGTCTCCTGCTCCCTTGTGGCTTTCAACGTCATGGTTTCCAAATGCCGGCTGCTGGCATGCCCCTGTCCACACGACAGGAAGGAGTAAGGAGTGAGAGAAATGTGGCATGCTCTAGACATGTCAAGAACTTTGAAGGAGTCTTTCTGGAAGTTCCTACAGCACATCTGTTTAAATTTCATTGGCCAGAGCTCAGCCAATGCCGGGGGCTGGGAATGTACTCACCTATTTGGGATCAGTGAGCCACTGATAAAATTGGGGTTTACTACCCATATGAGTAGGTGAAGAATATTGGGTAGACAATCAGAAAATATATTGCTTTACATGACTGAATAGTTCAGTGGCTATAACGACTTCAGGTACAGTTCAATCCAGCTGATGACGTCATCATGCAGGCTTTTGTTCAATTTTTTTCTGACTTGTCCTCCTAATGCATTGATTTTACCCCCAGAATGGCTCTCCTTAGGAGGGCAGAGATGGCTGTAGCGTTTCACGATATTGTATCCTTACCCCACACTGTCCAGAGAAGGAGGGAGACTTTCTGAGTCTTCTCACAGTAGAGCAAAAATATTTTCTTCTCACATCCCTGGCAAAGTCTCTTTGTGCATCGCTGCCCCAAATTGGGGCATTTGCTTATGCCTGTGTTAATTATTATGACTAGGCAGATGGACTGTGTTAACTGGGCTAGGCCAGTCAAGGTCTTCCCTAGGACTAGCAATGGGCCAAGCTTCCTTAAAACATTGATTGGCTGGATGGGTAAGATGTGACTACCATACATGAAAATGTGTGCAGGTATATAGAGAAACCAGCGTTCACTACATCTCTTCTTGAAATCCTCTCCCTCCTTCCCCCTTCCTTCCCTCCCTCCCTCCTTCCCTCATTCCCTCCCTCTCTCCCTCCCTCCTTCATTCCCTCTCATCCTTCCTTCCTTTTTCCCCCTACTTTCTTTCTTTAATCCTCATCTGAGAATATGTTTATTGATTTTATAGGGCGAGGAAGGCAGGGGGGTGGAGAGAGAGACATCAATGTGAGGGAGAAACATCAATTGGTTGCCTCCCATACATGCCCCCCACCCCCAACAGTGGATCAAATGCAGGTATGTGCCCTGACTGGAATAAAATCTGCAATCTTTTGGTCTACGGGACGATGCTCCAATTGACTGAGCCACCCGGCCAGGGCCCCCTTCCTCTTTCTATGTGACATGTTTACATTGCCATTTCTTGAGCTCTGTTGTTTATGGAGCTCCCAATATCACACTCTCAGTTTCTTCTGTAGTCACCCTTGCAGCTTTAATAGTACAGTTCAACCATCATTGCTCATTCCACTAACCACAGACATGGACATCTCTTGACTCCTGTGTTGTATGATGAGGACATTAAAGTTCCTCCATTTATTCATCACACCTTTCCACTTTTATCAATTAGGTTTACCAGTTGTACTTTTGTTTATATAATGTTGACATTAGTCTCCTTAAATATCCATAAGTTAATTCTAGAAGTCTAAAACAGAAAACACATGTAAATCACTATGTGTAAATATCATCCCTGAATTCTCAGAAAGTATGCTAGGTTCCATTTCCTTTTCAGATGGTCAAAGAAACAAGTCTGTGTCACTCAAGTTCAAATCTTTCTGTTTTTCAACACCACCAGACACCTTTAGCATTTCTGTAAATTTTCTAAGATCCTATTTAAACTAATTTACATCTTTTCTTTCCCCTGTAAAGATCTCTCTTCCATGGTTATTCAGGCCATATTGGACCAAGTCCTCCCATGCACAGCAGCATGGATATCTTACAGCCAAGAGGTAGATCTGGAGCTCAGAAAAGAATTCTGGGCTGGAGTGCAAAATTTGAGGCTTGTTAGCATACAAATGATAATTAAAGCAAGCACCATGGATGAAATCGTATGGGGACCTGTAGAGAGTGAAAAAAAGGGAAGGGCTTTGACATTTAAGTGTTAGCTTGAGAGGGAGCTGGCCAAAAAAAAAAAAAAAAAAAAAAAAAGACTGAGTTTTTCAAACCTCAGTATCAGAGAATCAGTGAGTTGGGGGAGTGGCAGAGGTGATGTTGAAGCTTGTACCTGGGACAGGGGTTTTTGCTTCAGTGCTCCTGACAGATGGCGCCCAGTCTGTGCTTTGGTACCCACAGTGCTAGACGGCTCCAAATGTTGAGACAATCTTACTGAACCGTCTCTCTATAATATCCTGGCCCCTGTTCTACTCTCACATCAGAAACCCAGTCTGATTTTATTGCTTCCTTCGTATAGTAGCTCTGAAAATAGTACGAGAGAAGTACCCAGTTAATGAAGGTCATCAGCCATTCCTGTTGTTTATATATTGTTGTCATTGTTGTTATGATTTTTATTTCATGATTGATCAAAGTAAAGATTTGAAGTCAGACAGCCTGAGTTCTAATCTTGGTGTTGGCCCTTTCTAATCATGTCATGTCATCTGGATGTCAGTTCCTTAACATTTTCTACCACACACGGTGACTAGCAAATAGTATGAGTTCAATAAATGTTTGTTATGTAATAATAAAATAATGACAACAAAATAATAAAGGCCATGAGCTCTATTTGCTGCCTGTGCTTCTTTTACTAACTCCACAATGTGTTGAGATTGTCAGTGTCCAATGCCATCTCCTCTGGTTGGCTCTGAGTGCTTTGAAAAGAAGATCCATGGTTGAGTGCACAGCCTGCCACATAGAAAACCAGTAAGACATTTGAGACAGATATTTGCCAGCTCTCTAGCTATCCAGGTTGCCCTTCTTTAACCCTGAGATGACAGTTCAAATCATCCACTAACCATCCTAGGGTTAGTGCCCCTTATTATCTTCAGGAGACCCCAAAGCGATCCCACACATGTTCCTGCAATCCAAACATGTCAGCTATCCTTATCTTGTCCCTCTCTGGTCTGACCACCTCCACTGCCACCATTGCTGCTTGGTGACAGGTCACCACTACCCCTACCCCTCATGAGGTCACTGGTGTCTGCACCAAGGAATCTGGCTCTGAAAGACCTGCCTCCCTGGGGCAAACATACAGCCTCCACCTTGGGTCTGAGCTTTGCTTCATCAGTTGGGTCCTGAACACAGAGTCTTGACTCGTGCCCAGCCTCTCATAATCCTTTCTGAATGTTCCTGTTGGTTTTCGCTTCTGACCCCTTCTCTCTGCAGCTCGAACCAGTCCAAGGACTCTGGGGGGTGACAGGCCATTCCATACCTGCCCACTTTTCTCTTCTTCCCCCTGCAGCTCCCACTTCCATTAGAGCTTCATCTTCTAGTTACAGGACAACAGTGTCCAGGGTTGTGAATGGGACCAGTGGGTATAGGGCAGGGAAGGATGGGCAGTGTGGAGGAAAGACTTATTCATATTAGTCAAAGCCAGTCAAAACTGTCACATTAAATAGAATATGTATAATTCATCCCCTTGTCCATATTAAAATTCAGTTTTGCCATATCCTGAAAGCAGCAGTGGTTACACAACTCTATAAATTAGTCAAAGCTCACAGCACTGCATCCCAAAGCCCAAATGAAATTTTCTACATACAAAGTTTAAAATAAGTAAAATTTCAGTTTTGCCAGCGCTTTGGAAGGTCACCTTCACGATGCCTCTCTCATTGATTGAGTTGTTCCTGGAAGACTTTATTTTTCTAGTTTTCCTTCCTGATAGGCTAAATATCCTTTTATTTTATTTTTATTGATAGTAAAACATGAATTAGTTAACAGCCTCTTCAAACATAAACTGATTAAACTGAACAATATCAGGAAGACTAGAGGACAAAGAACAGCTCAGCACAAAAAAAGGCCCAGGAGCCTCTTATCTGGCCTTCGATAGCTCGGCCCTTTATCTGCCTCTGTTCTCTGTTGCTTCAGGGGGTCGGCTTTGCAGTGTTCACACAGCAGGTCCACGCAGACTTTGCCACACAGCAAGTTGTTAAGAACATCCTATCTTGAACCTCTGGTCTCATATGCTCTTGCCCCACCATGTTAATTCCCATTGAGATAGACTGACTTCTCGGCAGTTTTTTCCTAAGTTCAGTGCAGCCTGGCCTTCTCTCCTTCTCTGGTTCCTCAGCCACTTGTCAGCAGCAGACGTGATGCCACTGTGTCAGGACCATCTGTTTCATTTCACAGCCCCTCCTGTACATGAGTCTATCTCCCCCGAAGCCACATCCTCTCACAGAAGTGATGATCGTCCTTTTATCCACAGGGATGTGGGGTTCATTGGCTATGAGGCACCTCTGAGCCCTGGAATGCACAGAAGCTCTGCATGCATGTCCAATTGTCCAGTTCATAGTTCCATCTGTTCGACTCTCACCAAGGCAGCCACCACTCTAAGCCAGGCTTTTGAAGAAGTTCAGAGTCTCTTACCTCTAGGAGCTTAAGTTTCACTGGAGAGTCAGAGAGTAACCAAGTGAAAAAAAAACATCATTGAATTAGTGACAGAGTAAGGTAAGGGCTGTAACCTAAATAGAGTTCTGGGACAGAAAATAATAGTCTGGGGGATAAGTGGGCAAGAGGAGGCCTCTCTGTAAAAAAGGTACTTAGGCTAAACCAGAGGAGGAACATCTCAGGTACAAGAAACAGTGAATGCAGAAGTCCTGAGGCCAGAAATAGCTCTGCAGGACCAGAAAGCGGTAGCCCAGCTGGGGCAGGAGCGGAAGAGGAGTCCAGGACAAGAGCTTCCCGGTAGCCAAGTTGAGGAGTCTGGGCAATGAGCCTTGCTCATCAGGTCTGATTTGGGTTTGGTGAAGAGGAGATAATCACATACCCTAGGACGTGGAGAAAATAAGAATAAACGTGGCCCTCTATGGGAGAGTTGACTCTTGCAAACAGTAAGCTGCAAAATCTTCTCCATTCACATTGTCATTTACAGGAGGTTTTATTAGAAGTTGTTTTCTGAAATATCAGTAGAAAGATTGTCTTTGAGGACTTCTGTGAATGATCCCAGTACCCGTGGATGCCACAGTGTCTTGTCTAGAGTTGTATTTTTCTGTGGGGTTTATTAAAATGAAGCCAGCCACCCTGTTTAAATTTTTAGCAGCTCTTAAGTGGATGGAAGGTATGCAGGCTTTAAGTTTGTGAATTCAAGAGAGGCATTGATTTATTTTAGCAATTTAGGTTTGGAATTTAATTTCCATCTTCTTTGTTCCTTCCTCTTTAGTTTCTGCCTCCTTTCTCTCTCTTTCTCTCCCCCCCACTCTCTCTCTCTCTCTCACACACACACACACACACACACACTTCATTCTGTTGCTAAGACACCCAAAGTGAAATAAGCTTCTGAGACTTTTTTGAAAACAAGTTCTGAGACTTTTAAGATAACCACAGGGAGCGGTGTGATAAGGTGCTTCAGCTGGTAGGCAGTGAGCACATAACAGGACATTTATACTAGTCAAGCTGGGTGTGAACAGCCAGAAGGAAGAAAATAGTATTTGTTTCTGCAGCCTAGAAGAAATTAGCAACAGAAAACCTTAACATGTTTCAAGTTTATAAATGAAGTCATGGGATCAAAGGCTCCTTCGTGTCCTCTGACTGGTGTTTCTGGTCTGCGAGAGCTGAAGGTGCAGTTCATCATGAGTTGTCGGTACTGGAGGGTCCTGCCCTGAGCACCTTCCCTCCTCCTTCAGGGACTGGGGAAGACCCCACACAGACCTGTATGCCCGGTCCCCTCAGTCTCTCCCATCACCTGCCACCTGGGCTGGCCAGAGAAGGGCAACTCCTAATGACCACTGCACTGTGTAACCACTGCTACAACAACTTCTTGGTGACTCAGTTTCCCCAGGCAGTTTCAAGCCAGGAGGCCAGAACAGCCCAGCACATTGCAGGGGCTCATGGTGACCACTTATTATTTTCAGGCTGCCAGCTTCCATCTGAATTTCCTAACAACACCCCAAATTTACTGGGGAAATAAAGTCCCCCTCTTATGGGTAGTCTTGGTGGAGGGACCAGATCATTTCCCTCCTCACTCTGTTTCACAATGGGGGAATGAGGAGACAAAATCTGACCTTGGCCAGTCTGGTGTGTTTTCCAGAGACTTTGATCTTGGGTGAGTGGCCCGAGCAGGGAGGACTGATGGAAGCCCTTCACTGTGTCAGGAAGGATGGCTTACTATTTCTTATGAATTATCTGCTGTACTTATTTGGTTCTCTGGAGCATTCCTGGCACTGGCTTCCCCAAGTCTGGCTTTTAGAATCCCAGCTATCTGTGAACCCCTAAATAAGTCCAATAATTTTTCTTTTGCTTGTTAGCTAGGTTCCTTTTCTGTTGCTTGCCATTAAAGGCTTTAATTGAGATGGTACAATAACAATTCCTAGAATGAATAAATGAATGGAATGAAGACAGGCTCAGGTCATATTTCAAACCCTTTCTGACTTTTGCCTCCTTTGTCATAATCAGAGAACTAAATCTCATCTGTAGGTGGGTTTTCTTGGAACTTGGAAAAACATCAAAGCTTTCTATAACCCTCCTTTGCCTTTTGAAGCAAAACAATTTTTTAAAAAATAATTGAACTTAACTTTTAAACTAATGCTTACTGTATGGTAGTTAGAAAATACATATAAGCATAAAAAGAATATAAAAATATTTCTAAACATCTTTCTGTATAAGAAATATCAATGGACAAAATCATGTTTAATACCTGAATGGTATTTCATGGTACAGATAATACATTTAGTTAATACTCTATTGTTAGACATTTGGGTTATTACCAACTATTCACTCTTATAAAAGATTCTGCAGTGAACATTCTCTTAGGTAAATCTTTGGGTGCATAGGTTCATTACCCTTAGGATACATCTTAAGAAGTAAAACTGTTGGGCCAAAAAGAGTTTGCATGTCCATAATAATGTACTTAAAAACCCATCCTTTTTAAAATAAAATTGGTAGAAAAAAAAGAATAGCTCTTTTATCGTGGGACTCTCCTGGAGCAACAGCAAAACCAACACAAAGAAACAAAAAATGAAAATCCTATGTTTCAAGGCGTGCATTGAAGCAGTCCCATCTAAAACCACATCATATTAACTAAGGGGCTTCAACTAACCAGCTGTATCAAACAGAGATGAAGGATGCAAGAAAAGTTTACTAATAGCCCTGTCTGCTCAACACAAGCAGACATCGCACTTGCTTTCCTCATCCATTCACTTACACAACAGTTACTGAGTCCCTACTGGGTGCCTGGCATGGTTCAAGGGACTGGGACACACAAAGGGGGGTAAGATGTGGTCTCCACCTTGAAGGCACTCACCACCCTGGGCTGTGCAGAAACGTAAACAACTCCACAAACACCCAGGGTGGTGGTAACTGCTGCAGGAGAGAGATGAGCACAGTGCTGTGGGCGCAGAGAGCCAGGAGCAGTTTCTGCCTGTGCATCAGGAGTTCTCTCCTCTCTGTTCCCTTCTCCCCATTAAAAAGCACCATTTGAAATGGGATCTGCCCTGGCTGGTGTGGCTTAGAGGACTGAGTGCCAGCCTGCAACCCGAAAGGTTGCTGGTTCCATTTCTCAGTCAGGGCACATGGCCAGTTTTCAGGCCAGGACCTGAGTTGGGGGTGTATGAGATGCAACCAATCAATGTATCTCTCGAACACCAGTGTTTCTCTCCCTCTCTTTCTCCTCTCTTTAAAAATGAATAAATAAAACCTTAAAAAAAAAGAAATGGGATCCACCTTGAAGAAATACTTTTTCTAGGAACTCAAAGAAGGGACTGATCAGGATACCTGCATGGAACCTGTGAGCACTGAGGAGGGGCAGTGACAACACCTGGAGGGCATTCTGGAGAGAACACTGTGAGACTAGAGAAGAAAGTCTGCTAGGGACAAACTGCTTAAAAATGCAAGGTTTGAGTGTAGCAAGGTGGCTAAAAACAAGGGCTACCTTGGATTGCTCTTAATAACAAGATAAGACACTTGCGTGGGCCTCCATGAGTAGAAGAAAGCCACTGTATTAGCTATTGTTGCTGAAACAAATCACTTAGTGGCTTAAAACACGAACTGATCATCGTCCAGCCCTCGAGATCAGAAGTCTGACATGGGTCTCACTGCGCTTCACTCACAGTGTCTGCAGGGCTGCCTTCCTTCCTCCTCCCCTGCCTTCCCTGGCTTCTGGAGGCTGTCTTCCTGCACCCGCTCAGGATGCCTTCTTCCGGGTTCAAGGCCAGCAACAGCTGCTCAGCTCCATCTCCCACTGAATCGCTCTGATGCTTCTCTCTTCGGCTTTTAAGGATGCTTTTCAGGGCCCACCTGTAAAATCCAGTATAATCTGTTGGTTTTAAGGTCCTCAATTGAATCACGGTTGCTGAGTCCCTTCTGCCACGTGAGGGAACATATTCACAGGTTCTTGGTCTTGGGACGTGGTTGTCTTGGGGGAGGTGTTTTCTGTCTTCATGGCACTAGGCCTTTGGAGCAAGCGTGACATCCTGGGGATCTGAACATGCTGACCTCAGGAGAGAGGAAGGACTGGAAGGCGGAGACCAGTTAGAAGATCTTTTTGGTGTTTCCAGAAAAGATATGATTCAGTTCTGTGGGAAGAGGGAGGAAAGGACAGGTGCCAGCGGTACAGCTGGGACAGACTCCCTGGGAACCGGGGGAGCAGTCGAGTGGAGAATGGGGAGAAAGGGAACAGAGGTAGCGCTGTCAAAGGTGATTGTCAGGATAATGGTGTCATGTTGTCACATGCATGCGATATAGGGAAGTGCCATAATATTACTTCAGGTTTAGATCTTAATATCTTAGTTAATAAATAACCTAATAGTTCCAGTTTTAAATTTTGAAAGGGGGATATAAGAGGAATAAAGATTTAGGATATACACATCTCAGGGAAAGAAGTGACAGGAAGGAGTCAGAACGGCCAAGAGTGACACCATGGTGTTGGGACAAAGCACAAAGATGAGAAAGAAGAGGTGACAGGATGGGGACAGACCATAATGGGAAGAGAGAGGAGGTGTACGAGTAAGATGGGGAACAAATACAGACCACGAGGAGGGCAGACCCAAAAAAAGAAGTGGGAAATGAGAGGCAGGAATATTGGCAGAGGAAGGGTCCGGCTCAGAGTTTCTGGTGTGAGTAGGCTGGTCAACTTAAATTTCCAGTTCACTTGGATTGTACTCACAATTGTAAGTTAATAGCTTTTAAGATCATCTTGGAAGACTTAGTTGCTTTGGGAGGTTAACTGCTGTCAAGGTTTCGCTGCGCTGTCAAGCTTCCTGCAGAACTGGGTGGTCCTAGAGGGGGTGAAATATCCCTCTAGTAGGCCTTTTGGCTCCTTCACCTGTCTCACCAAAAGAAGGTTCTTTCCCCGCTCCTTCTCAACATGTTTTAACTCTTGACCTGTCTTCCCGCTGCAACTGGAGGGCTTTATCAGATGCGTTGGTGAAAAAAATGTTTCAGCTCCTCACAGATATTACCGGCACGGGGTGCCACGCGGGCAGGAGCTTTGGCGACTCTCAACACAGCCACCAGTTTAGGGTTCCCATTTTACTAACCTAATCACATGCCCAAGGCCACGAGTGAACAGAGCTGGGAGAAACGTTACCTCCAGATCGGGGAAGCACGGAGTGAACTAACAAATATTGGCAGGATCGCTTTTGAAGACTTCAGGATAATGAAGCGCTACCTCTGGAAAACTTGAGAGCCTGTAGCTAAGGAATAAGGGAGCTCACTCTGAACCCTGCTCCCAAGCCCAACCGGCCCTGGCAGCCAGAGGCATAAGGAAGTAAGCTATACAGTAAGGGGCAGGGTTTGCCCCGACACAAACGCTTTTATACTCATCTTACGATAGAGGAAATGGGCACTCAGAGAGGTTAACCAACTTGCCCAAGGTCACCCAGGAGCCGGCAGGGAGCCCAGGGCAGCGCTTGCTCCAGGAAAGAGCAGACTGGCCAGCCCCGGGGGTGAGGTCCTTCCCGCGCTGCGTCTGTGCCCACTCCCCCGTACACCAGGCCTGCCGGACCGGGTCCCCGCGGTCCCCCGCGTCCGGTGGGGGCGGCAGCGGAGACCGCTCCGGCTGGGGGGCTGCCGAGTCGGCGGGGCCGGCTCCGCCGGCCGGGGAGGAGGACTATGCACCACGAACCCAGGTGAGCCGAGGCGGGGGCCCTGCCGCCCGCAGCTGGGGGCCCGCGCCTGGAGCCCGCCGGCCTCCCTGTGCGGGGGCTGGAGCCAGCACCCGAGGGGGCGGCGGGGAGGGCGCAGGCAGCGGCTGGGAGCGCAGCAGCGGCGGCGAAGGCAGAAGCTCGGCTCCGTGGCTCCGGGCGGCCGCTCCAGTCCTCCAGGGCGCCTTGCTCCGTCGCCTCAGGCAGCGGGTAGGTGCGGCCGGTGCGCGGGGGTCTGGAGCCCGGGAGCCCACGTGTGCCGGTGGGGTCGCGGTGGGGGCGGGGTGGCACGACCCGGAGAGGGGCTGGGGCGCTCTGGGTTCCGGAGCCCGGGCTTTGCGGCAGGGATGGGCTGCGTGGCGGCTCAGGTTGTAGGTGGGCTGCTGCCTGGGCAGGACGCGTCTCCAGCGTGGGACCACTGTAGGGTTGGGGCTAGTGCCTTGCGCTTAGGTACGTGAGTACTCGTGGAACTGCTTGTGTGTTCGTTCACTGACTATGGCTGGTTGTGTGTGTAAAGGCGTGTGTGTGTGAATGAGAGAGAGAGAGAGAGAGAGAGAGAGAGAGAGAGAGAGAGAGAGAGAGACGTAGGCTGTACATCCATAATGTGTGTGTAACTAGATACGGTCCTGGGTGTGTGATGAGTGTACTCTGTCTAACTGTATGAGTGTGTATGTGACAAGATATGCGTGTCCTGAGTGTCTAACTGGCTGTGTGGGCACGCTGTGCTGCATGAAGCGTTCTCATCACTGCCAGGACTGGCGTCCTGCGGTTGTCTTTCACAGAATCCCAACCCCAATTTAAGATGCATTTCCCCTCAGCTTGCTGCCCAGTGTGTGGCACCGTGCTCTTGGCTGCCTTTTCGAAGTGGCGGCTGGCAGAGGTGGGGAAGTCATGGGCATTGGCTGGTTTTGCTATAGAGTTCAATGTTAAGAAAAAATGATGGTTTGGTTTTCTGTTTAGTCCATTAAAACGTACCAAAAAATCTTTCCTAGGGTACAGATTTGCCATAAACCAAAGCTGATGCGAGGGCACTGTGGCAAGTTTGCCCTTCTTGTCTTTTATGACTGCCCGGGTCATAAAGCTGTGGGTGACTCTGGGGGGCGCTGGGTGGCATTCCCCTGGTCCCCTGTAGCATCAGTGATGAGGCAGAAGTTGCCGCGTGCTGCCAGGGAGCACAGGTGTTGAAGGAGAAGGACACTGCTGATGGATGCGGTGCGCTAGACTCAAGGAAAAAGTCAGGACAGCGAGGCTCCTGGAGTTCTGAGAAGCAGCCCTCCCCTAGGAAGTGATGAGTGTGGGGAGAAATTAGTAAAAAGCAGAGAGGGTTTGCAGCATTCTCAAGGCACCTTTTAATCTTATCTTTATTTTCTCCACGTACCCTTACCCTAAATTAATTCTCTCTTGTGTTTGCATCATTTCCCCCCATGGGAAACATCTTTATTGTAATTATTATCATAAGCTGAGCGGGTTGTCATTCCACTGAAGCGCTTCAGAGTTAGCAGGCGCTTCCGGAGGGCCCAGGGCCCAGGGCCCAGGGAAGAGGAGTGCTCTTGGGTCTGAGTCGTCTGGATTTTACTCCTGAAGCTCCTCCTTCTAAGGGCCATAGCTGCCTCGTTCATAACCAACAGACTAAATGTGTTTTCTTCCACTTGAGTTCGGCTGGACCTCCCACACACTGTTCACCCCCTCTTTTTCCGCCCCAAAAAACAGCACCTGGAACCCAACCCGAGCAACCTGCTACCCCAGCCCTCCTCCTGATGTTCCCATCTGTTATCCAGCCACCAGCACCCTCTGTGTCGCCTCCCTGGTCACCTTTCTATTTCTCCTCTTCCTTCATCAGTAGTGGCCACAGCTTCATAGGGAGCTTTTATTCTTTTTCCTTCAGTACTTCTTGAATCTTTTTTTTTAATGTCCCCTGTCACCACTCTGTCAGGTGACACCCATATTCAGGGATTTCGAGAAATAGCCTCGATAGTATCACTGTCTGATTAATAAGTTAAGTAAATATTGGGGAAGAATCTAGACCTTTTGATGGTTGTAGCACTATGTGACCTACACGAAGTCTCTTGGCCGTACTAAATCTCAGTTTCCTCATTTGTGGAATGTGGTAAAAGATTTCAACTAAAACCCAGTTGCTAGATCATTTCCAAGGATCCTTCCAACTTTAAAATTCTCTAGTTGTCATTGATGGTCTTTGTTTTAGCAGGAAACATTTCTCCTAAGGCCTTAGGGTTACCTTCTAATATACAACCATCTTTTTCAAAAATTTTATTTGTCTTTAAAGAAAGGAAATAGGCAAAGGGGAAAAGGGTGAAAGTGTCCCATGACTTAAGTTTGTGGTTGAGTGTTAACTAGATATATCAAGCTTGGGAGTTGAAGGAATCCTAGACCTCACCCGTTCTCTCCTCCCATCAAGTGCAGTATCTTCCATGCCATTGCCTTTGTGAAAAATAAAAGAAAATTGTGTCAAGTTTTATTAAGATAACGTCCCATAATGTTGTAACTCAAGGTCTCTTAAACCTCTGTATTTTTGGCATTTTGAGGTAGACAATTATTTTTGCTATGAGGTACTGTCCTGTGCATCATAGGATGTCTAGCAGCACCTCTGGCACCCATTCAATACCAGTCGCAAGCACCAGTTGTGACAACAAAAAATGTCTCCAGACATTATGAAATGTCCCCTTGGGGGGCACAGTCCCGCTCCACCTCAGCTCCTGTTGCAAACCACTGCTGTGATTCAAATACAAGTCTGTGGCCCTGTCCAGTAACACCTTACAACAAAGTGCTGTAATAAACCAGCGAATTGCCGCGCTGCTAGCCGCTTTTCCACCACCTTCCACCCTCACACATGTATGCCTCCTGCTTTCTCGCTCCCCTGCTGCTGTGCCTGGACACTTTCAAGATGCTGCTGAAAGCTGAAAAGCATTTTAGAGACAATATAATAATCATCTTAACAGCTCGCATTAATCCAACCCTTGATATGTGCCAGACATGGTTCTGAATGTTTTCCATGGACGATCTCATTTAATCTTCATTAAGAACCCTATGAGAGAGATGCTTTGATTCTCCCCATTTTAGAGTCGAGGTAACCCAGTCATACAGAGGTGGAATCACGTGCTCAGGTTCCCTCAGCTGGGAAGTGGTTGGAGCTGGGGTTGGTTGATGTATTCTCTGACTCTGAAGTCCATATTCTGACCTGCCTTCCACAAATGGGACCTTGGTGTCACAGAGTGGAAACAATCTCAGACATCATCTCGTTCAACTATGGAACTACGCCTCATCTACAAAGGCTAGAGACTGTGAGGTTAGCAGCTGCATTCAGTTGAAATAATGTGGTTTCTCCTTTTGTTGTCTTCCCCTCTCTTGTCTTCTGAACCCAGGTTATTCAGAAATAGCTCCGAGGCATCTGAAGGGTGAGAGCTGTAGGGGCGGAGTTGGGTAAATTAGAGGAGAGGGGCTCAGGGGAAGGGAAGGGTGGTGAAAAGGAGCAAACAATGAATGAGATGGTTCTTTTTCCATTAAGTCCTTGCCATCATCTAAACTTTAGCTATCTCTTCTACCAGTGAATTTGAAGTTGTCATACTTTTATCAACTCCCTCCTTCTGTTTTCTTCTTGGTCTGCCCTTTCATTCTTTCATTATGCATGCTGTTTTTATACTACACAGGTAGGAGGAAGTGGTACACCTATGGACAGAGTGAACTGTAAGTGCAATGTACTTGTATGGATAGGGTAAGAAAGACTACCCTACTAATAACTAGTAAGCTTGAAAATCCAAGGCATGCCCAGGAAGGTTGGCTGTTGCCTCTAAGACCCTGTATCAACAAATCCACAGGTGGCTGCCAGCGAGTAAATAGTAGAGCCTCGGTTTTGCAAGCCTCAGAGTTTGGTTAAGACAGTGGTTCTCAAACTTTGGTAAGCATCAGAATCATCTACACGACCTATTAAAACTACATGGCTGGTCCCCTCCTCCAGAGTCTCTGATTCCTTGCTTGTGGGTTAGGATCTGAGAATTTTTATTTCTGACAAGTTCCTGGGTGATACTGATGGCACTGGTCCAGAGACCAGAATTCAAGAACCACATGGTGAAGACCTAAATAAGTAAAGGTCACCGACCACCTACCTGAGATTTTTTTTAAATAAAAGAGATCTTATTTTTGAGATAATTCAGCATTTGGATTTATGAGAAGCAATGGATAGGGCAAGGTAGAAAGAACAATGAATGCTAAGGACTAGCTGACATCTCTTGGTGAGCATCTAAGCTTTGCCTCTCAGTTTGAATTTCAGAAAAACCTTTGCTTTTTCTGCTTTGGATTAATTCTGATCTCATTTCTTTCCGTGCTTCCTACCTCTACCCACCCCCACATTTTCAATTTGAAAGATAGAATTTCTCATGACTCACAGGATAATCCAAATAAAAAGTTCTTTAATATCTTGCCTATTGCCAGATAAATTCTGACTGGCCCCCTATATTAAAAAATGTATGTTACCAGCCCATCAGTTTTTGTTTCCTAAGTAGTTACTTTGTATTTCTTTCTCTTTCAAATCAATATCAGCACCAGGAAGAAACCTAACAGAAACTCACATCAGACATTTATATGTAACTGATTAAATTTTTAAAAATTGAAGCAGAATAGGTTTCTTTTAAAACCAAATTTCAAACTCAATCAACCCCTCTTACTTCTTAAAAAAAGTTTTTTAATAAAGTTTATTTTTTACAGCAGGAAAAATTGGGTTCACAGCAAAATTTATCAGAGGGTGCAGAATTCTTGTATACTCCTATCTCCTGCCCCAACATAAGCAAAGCCTCCCCTACTAGCAACAACCTGCCCCAGAGTGGTACATTTCTTACAACTGATGAACCATTGACATGTTAATATAACGCAAAGTCCATAGCTTACATTATGATTCACTCTTGGTGTTGTCCTATGTCCTATATGTTTTTGACAAATGTATAATAACATGTACCATCATTACACTATTGTACAGAATAGTTTCACTGCCCTAAAAATCCCCTGGTCTTCATCTATTTATCAGTCCCTGTTTTCTAAACCTTGGAAATCACTGATTTTTTTTTTCTGTCTCCATGGTTTTGCCTTTTCCAGATGTCATATAGTTGGTATCAAACAGTTAATAGCCTTTTTGGACTGGCTTTTTTATTCAATTAGTAATAAAGTAAGTTTCCTCCATGCCTCTTCATGGCTTAATAGTCCATTTATTTTAGTGTGGAATAGTTTTCAATTGTCTGAATGTACTATAGTTTATCCATTCATTGACTGAAGGACATCTTCATTGCTTCCAAGTGTGGGCGACCCATCCTCCCGACCTACATCATCCAAACTGCCTCGCATCTGACTGATAACTGTCCTGGGCCAATCCGAGGGCTAACAATGCAGCACTTAACTATTCTCAAGACTGTACGTTTTACTCTAAGAACTCTTAACTTTTCTTTCTTCTTTAGGACACTTCTGGATTTTTGCCTAATTGTATTTCCAGTTTACAAACCCTAAGACCCTTGAATAAATCTATCATATATTTCTAGCCAAAGCCTCCAGACTGCTTTTGGGCTCATTCAACAGCCGCCATAGACATCCACGCAGAGGTTTTTGTGTGGACATCAATTTGTTTGAGTAAATACCAAGGAGCATGATTGCTATGTCCTATGGCAAGAGTACGTTTAGTTTTGCCAGACACGGCCAAGCTGCCTTCCAGAGTGGCTGCAGTTTCACGTTTCCGCCAGCAGTGGAGGAGAGTCGCGCTTCTCCACGTCTCCCACAGCACGCGATGTCACCGTGTTCCGGGTTTCTTCCATTCCGATGGGCTTCCACTGGCATCTCATCATTATTTTAATTTCCATTTCCCTAGTGACGTACTGTGTTGTTGCTGGATTTTTATGTCTTCACTCAGACTGGAAAGCCTCTCTTTAAAAATGTTTTTATGTCCTGACTGGTGTAGCTCAGTGGATTGAGCACGGGCTGTGAACTAAAGGGTCACCAGTTTGATTCCCAGTCAGGGCACATGTCTGGGTTGCAGGCCAGGTCCCCAGTGGGGGCCTGGTGAGAGACAACCACACATTGATGTTCTCCCCCTCTCTTTCTCCCTCCCTTCCCCTCTCTCTATTAATAAATAAATAGTCTTTTAAAAAACCTTGAAAATTAAAATAAACTTAAAAAATGTTTTTAATTGTGGTAAAATACACATAACATAAAATTTACCATCTTAACCATCTTTTAACTGCACAGTTCAGTTGTGTTAAGTACATTCAGATCATGAGACAGCCAATCCCCTGAACTGTTTCATCTTGCAAAGTTAAAACTCTATGTCTGTGAAACAATAGCTCCTAACTTCCCATTCTCCACAGCCCCTGACAACCGCCATTTTACTTCTTGTTTTTATAAATTTGACTATTCTAGATAAGTCTTATAAATACTGTATTTTTTAATGACTAGATTGTTTTGAAGGGAAGTAGAATTTGTCACTCCAAAATATGCCTTTTTGGGACATTGAGTATTTAGCCTGACTATTATTATTTTTTTAGCCAATTTATACTTCTTCATCCCTTCACTTTTTCATCCATCTTCCCAACCCTCTCCCATCTGGCAACTGTCAAAACGTTCTCTGCACTGATGAATCTGTTTCTGTTCTACTTGTTCATTTAATTTGCTTTTTAGATTCAATTGTTGATAGATATGTTATTTATTGCCATTTTATTGTTTATATTTTTTATCTTTTTTTTTCTTCTTAAAGAAGACCCTTTAACACATCATGTAATACTGGTTTGGTGGTGGTGAACTCTTTTAGCATTTTCTTGTCATGAAAGCTCTTTATCTGTCCTTCATTTCTACAATAAATGAAAATTTTGCTAGGTAGAGTCATCTTGGTTGTAGCTCCTTGCTTTTCATCACTTTCACTATTTCTTGCCAATCCCTTCTGGCCTACGAAGTTTCTATTAAGAAATCAGCTGACAGTCTTATGGAAGTTTCCCTGTCGGTAGCTTTTCTCTTGATGCTTTTAAGATTCTCTCTGTCTTTAACCTTTGGTATTTTCATTGTGATGTGTCTTTGGTTCATCTTGTTTGGGACTCTCTGCCCTTCCTAGACTTATACTTCTATTTCTTTCACCAGGTTGAGGAAGTTTTCTGTCATTATTTTTTCCAATAGGTTTTCAATTTCTTGCTCTCCTTCTCCTTCCAGTACTCCCGTGGTGTGACTGTTAGTGTGCTTGATGTTGCCCCAGAGGCTTTTTACACTACCCTCATTTTTTAGAATTATTTTTTCTGTTTGCTCTTCTGATTGGGTGTTTTTTGCTTCTTTATATTCCAAATTACTAATTTGATTCTCTGCTTCATCTATATACTGTTGATTCCCTATAAATCATTCTTCATTTTCACTTAGTTTATCTTTCATTTCTGACTGGTTATTTCTTATGGTTTCCATGTTTTTAAAATGCTTTTGAAGTTCTCATTAAATTCATTGAGCATCCTTATAACCAGTTTTTTTTAACTTTGCATCTTATAGATTGCTTGTCTTTATTTTGTTTAGTTCTTTTACTAGAGTTTTGTTCTGTTTTTTCATTTGGGACATGTTTCTTCATCTCTCCATTTTGGCAGCCTCCCTGTGTTTGTTTCTGTGTATTAGGTAGAGCTGCTACACCTCCTGGGCTTGGTAGGGTGGCCTTATGTAGTAGGTGTTCTGTGGGGTCCAGTGGCACAGCCTCCCCAATCATCCAAGCTGGGCACTCCAGGTCACACACTCCCATGTGGGCTGTTCACACTCTTGTTGTAGGTGAGCCCTGATTGCATTTGGCACATCAGTGGGATGGATTTACCCCCAGGCTGATCAACTGCAAGGGTTGGCTATGACTACCTACCACTGACCACCATGGAGGATCAGCTGTGCATGGGCCGACCCCATGGAGCAGGACTTACTTCAGCAGGGCTCTGGTACCCACTGAGTCCTCCCCTTGACTGCGTAGCTTATGGAGGCAGTTGGATAGTGCTTCAACATGGTCCAAAGCTGTCCGCTGGATATGCTGGCTCTGAGGCCTCCCAGGAGGTGCAGGCCAAGGTCAGCCACCACCTGTGTTCTGCCTGGGACCTCCCAGCATGAGCTACAAAGCAGTCTGCAGATGGCTGCTACTTGTGCTGGGCTTGGAGGTGGTCAGGCAGGCCAAGCTTCAGACCAAAAGCTGGCTGCCACTAGTGCTGGGTCTGGGCCACTTAGCAAGAGGTACAGGGCACACTGAGGCCAGGTGCTGCTTGTTGAGAGATTTTAGCAAAGTCTCACTTTCCTCCGTCTTGACTGTCAGCAGTCCTTCCCTGAAACGAAGGGACTCCAAGTACTTACTCCAAGAGATCTGCAGGTTTTCAAACTGGATTCACTTTAAATGTTCATTATTTGCTAAGTACTGTATTTTTCAGACTATAAGACACACTGCCCCCCCCTCCACCGCCATTTGGGAGGAATAATGGTTGTTAATGCTGCTGTTGAGTTCTGCTTGCATTTACATCAGTGAAGTATTATGTTATTTATGTTATCAAATATTTTACCACATTTTTTGCTTCAAAATTTTTTTTCCTATTTTCCTCCTCTAAAACCTAGGGGAGGTTTTGAAAAATATGGTATACACCTGGCCTTCTTTGATTTTTGTATGAATTCCTGAAAGAAGAAGTGTTTTTCTCATTTATAGATGATGAAACCAAGGCTTGAAAACTTCAGGAAAACTCTTGTATTAGTTAGAAGGCTAATTGTATCAGTGAATAAATATTTTTGATTACACAAGATAAAAGTCGGTACTGGCTTGCTTAAGCAAAAGTTGGAATTTATTGGAAAGATAATGGGGCTTTTGTTATGGATTCAAGGATGGAAACCAGGTCATTTCCAAAGAACTCAGCTCCAAGAGTTCACAATCTTTTCCTCCTTTCTCTGCCATGAATGTGACACATTGCCAGGAGTGTGTCTCTTGGTTGATTCTCAAGAAAGAAAATCTGATTGGCCCAGTCATTTATGGGCAAGAGGTCACAGCAGAAGCATCATAGTTGCCATGGGGCTCACTTTTGTCATTGTAGGTATTCTCTGTAGAGGTGGCCTAGTAGACACTTGAATGAATATCTCCTGTTGTCACACAGCTAGTGCGGCAGAGACGGGATTTAATTTCAGATTTGCACTCCAAATCCAGTGCTTTTCTCCTATCAAGGAGATGATTGATGGAGAAGCACATTAAAATGGCGTGTAATAAAGGTAACCTGCCTTTCTTTTTAAGGTCTCTCCAGATTAAGCATTTTTGCATAGGGTCCTGCTGTGGCTCTTTGTGCTTACCTCTTGGTTTCTGAGATGTCTGTGGCTACACCCTACCTCCGCTCTGTCCCTCTGGTTTCTGTATCGTGTGGCCCGGCTTCTCTTTCTGCTCATGAGGTCCTGTCTCCAGCTCACCTAACAAACTCTGACTCACAGATTGCAAGGGCTGAAAGGATCTATTATCTTGTCCCATCTTGTACCTGTGCAGCAAATAACCAGTGGTAACGTGTGCCGGGCTCTTACGGTGAGCATTGCTGAAAGCTTCACATCTTATCCAACTCTCATAACAAATGAGTTGTGGCCCTTTTTGGGTTTATTTTCCTACCAATTTATTATTTAAAAAGTTTCAAACAAAGAAGTTGAAAGAATTGTGTAGTGAGAACACATACAGTCACCATGGAATTTCTACAACTAATGTTTACTACCTTGTTTTTATCTTATTTCTATCTACCTCTCTATCCACTTATCAATCCATATTTGGATGATTTCAAAGTATGTTTTTTATTCTTATTCTCATTTTTATAATTAGGAAATTGAGACCAAGATAGGTTATATGACTTGCCCAATGTCACCACCTCATGAGGAAATGATGGAGTCCAGATTTATTTATTTTTATTTTTACTGTTTTTTTTTGTTTGTTTGTTTTTGCCACCAAGCAGCATTGTATCTCCTGGAAGGGAAGAGGAAAGATTCACTCAAGGTCCATTAGTGGCAGGGCATCTGATTATCAAGCTCCTGAAGTTCCCATCACCTTGACCCATGGCAAGTAGTCTACTTTCCAAGGAGGAGGAGTACTTCCCTTGCTCTGCAAAGATCTGCAGATTTGGTACTTTACAACCTACTCCAAATCTCTGGAAAATCTGATTTTTGACATAGATGATTTTACAAAACTAATATACTCTTTCTTCCATTTCAACACTTAGAAATAACTTATGGAGATGACAGGCAGGGAAATTACTATTTGAGATAACTTTTTTAATATTCTTTTTTAAAAATATATTTTATTGATTATGTTAGTACAGTTGTCCCATTTTTCCCCCTTCACTCCCCTCCACTCTGCACCCCCTCCCACCCACATTCTCCCCCTTCAGTTCATGTCCATGTGTCAAACTTATAAATTCTTTAGCTTCTACATTTCCTATACTATTCTAACCTCCCTGTCCTATCTATTTTCTACCTACCATCTATGCTACTTATTTGCTGCACCTTCCCCCTTTCTCCCCCTTCTACTCCCCTGTTGCTAACCCTCCATGTGATCTCCATTTCTGTGGTTCTGTTCCTGTTCTAGTTGTTTGCTTAGCTTGTTTTTGTTTTAGGTGTGGTTGTTAATAATTGTGAGTTTGCTGTCATTTTACTGTACATGTTTTTAATCTTGTTTTTCTTAGGTAAGTGCCTTTAACATTTCATATAATAAGGGCTTGGTGATGATGAACTCCTTTAACTTGACCTTATCTGAGAAGCACTTTATCTGCCCTTCCATTCTAAATGAAAGCTTTGCTAGATAGAGCAGTCTTGGATATAGGTCCTTGCCTTTCATGACTTGGAATACTTCTTTTTAGCCCCTTCTTGCCTGCAAGGTCTCTTTTGAGAAATCAGCTGACAGTTTTATGGGCACTCCTTCGTAGGTACTGTATCCTTTTCTCTTGCTGCTTTTAAGATTCTCTCCTTATCTTTCATCTTGGGTAATGTAATTCTGATGTGCCTTGGTGTGTTCCTCCTTGGGTCCAACTTCTTTGGGACTCTCTGAGCTTCCTGGACTTCCTGGAAGTCTATTTCCTTTGCCACATTGGGGAAGTTCTCCTTTATTATTCGTTCAAATAACTTTTGCTCTTGTTGTTCTTCCTCTTCTCCTTCTGATATCCCTATAATTCTGATGTTGGAACGTTTCAAGGTGTCCTGGAGGTTCCTAAGCCTCTCTTCATTTTCTTCAATTCTTGTTTCTTCATTCTTTTCTGATTGGATGTTTCTTTCTTCCTTCTGGTCCACTCCATTGATTTGAGTTCCAGTTTCCTTCCCATCACTATTGGTTCCCTGTACATTTTCTTTCATTTCACTTAGTGTAGCCTTCATTTTTTCATCTAATTTGCGACCAAATTCAACCAATTCTGTGAGCATCCTGATTACCAGTGTTTTGAACTGTGCATCTGATAGGTTGGCTATCTCTTCATCACTTAGTTGTATTTGTTCTGTGGCTTTGATCTGTTCTTCTGTTTGAACCATTTTTTTTTGTCTTGATGCAACTGTTACATAGTGAGGGGTGGAGCCTTAGGTATTCACCAGGGCAGAACAACCCAGTTGCTGGGTTGTGACACTGTATGTGGGGTCAGGGTCTGAGAGGGAACAATGGCACTTGTTCTGCTCTCTGCTGGACTTCAGTCACTTCCGCCACTTCCCCCAAGCAAACTGGGCCTTTTTGGTGCTGATTCCTGCATGGGTGGGTTTGTGTATATTCTAGGACCCTGTGGGTCTCTCCAAGGAACTCTCCTGTGAGGCTGGGAGTTTCTTCCGGCACCTCAACCCACACAGGTGTTTTCAAGTGGTGTTTTGAGGCTTTATTTCCCCGTGCTGGGACCCTGGGTTGTGGGGTCTGTCTAGCTCTCCAATTTCACTTGTTTTATCTGTGTGCAAATGTGGGACTGCTCAGTCCACCAGCCACCTTGTGTACCACACCCGTCCACAATTTGCCACCTCACTGTGTCCGCCCACTGCTGCCTTACGTACTCAGGGTCCACCAGCCACCACTTTGCTGAGACCCCTCTCCACCTGGCCGCCCTTCTCCACCCCTCCTACCGGTCCAGATGAATATGTCTACTTTAACTCCTTGGTTGTCAGACTTCCATACAGTTCAATTTTCTGTCAGTATTGGTTGTTTTTTGTTTCTAAATTGTTGTCGTCCTTCTTTTGATTGTGCGAGGAGGCACAGTGTGTCTACCTAGCCTCCATCTTGGCCAGAAGTCAGGATCTTGAGATAACTTTTTATAAGCTCACAGGACTTTCACATAAGTTATCATATTTAAACTTCATGAGGAATAGCAGATCTGCAAGGTAGCTGTGCTGGGTTTCTTAACTACACTGAACAGCTGGAGATCTAGGGCTCATAGACACCAAAGTCACATGGTGTTAAGAGTAAATTGGGTCTTGGTAAAAACAAAAAAAGATACACACACACACACACACACACACAATTTATTTATTTATTTCAAGTTCCAGTAGACATTCTGTAGGTTTTGAGGAGCTACAGAACTATCTAGTTAATAAAATTGTACTGGAACTGTTGAGATAGGGGACTTTTGATATCTGGGTCCTTTATGGAATAACTTAGTGATTAAAGGTCTGGGCTCTGAAGCCACTTCCTGGCAAGGCCTTGGACAATGTCTCCTTTCTATGCTTCAGTTTCTTTATTTGTGATGTGGGGGCAATTGCAGTACTCCATCGTAGCATGCTGTGAAGACACATGAGGTAGCATATGTGAAAAGTTTGGTACTTAGCCTGTGTCCAACAAATATCAGTTATAAGACTGTGTCATTTTTCTCCTCCTGCTCCTTCCCCAGAAGTCTTCTCTGTGTATTAAATAAGCCGCTCTAAAATCTCTGTGTATAGTTTCATCTTGATCCTGAAGGGTTTGTTTGAGAACTATTGGGACATTGTGGGCAGCAGCCATTTGGGTCAATATCTTATTAGTTCATTATAATTATAAGATGCAGATTCTGCTCAAGAATTCTCATCTAAGCTGTAAATGGCCCATTCCTGCAAGAGTTCACTGATATGCTTAATTAGATATGGTGATCAGCACATGGTATCTGAAGTGGAGAGTTCTGTATAAATTGTGTTCTAATCCAGGAGGCTCAGAAAAACTAGCAAAGAGTGAGAACAGAAGAGGTAAAATGCTAGCAGAGACTTTTCCCTTGGCATGCATGGCAAATCACTATATGTAGGTCCTCCAGGTGAAGAAGCATTTAAACAGATATGGAAAAACTATTGAAGAGGACTTCAGAAGGATGTGCCCACCTGGGTCGATTTTACTCCATCCTTGTGGTGTATCCTGAACTTCTCTTCATGAATCATTTGTACCAAAATCCCTGGGACATTTATTTGTTCAAATGCAGCTTCCTGGACCTACTGATTCAGAGTGCTTTGAGTGAGGTACACAAATCTGCAATCTTGCAAGTTATTTTTAGGCATTCTAATGTTTGAGAATCACTGCAGTCTGTAGCAGAATTACACAAGGTTCAAAAGAGTAACTTTGAAGACTTATTGAGATGGCATGCAAATTTTGGTTTGACCTGTCCCCCATTCCAGACCTCTGAGGTCAGAGGTGACCTAACACTTTGGGCATTCTCAGGCTCAGCTCTCAGTGGCCTTTTCCATAGCGAGGGGGCATAATTTCTGTAACCACATCTCAGAGCAGGAGAAATCAACCCCAAGATGTGTAGTTGCCTTTGTGGAGAAGCAGAGTGGGAAACATGTGGCCTCCAATGAGTGGGGCACTGCCAAGTGGGAGACCACCTTGTTACAACAGCTGGCCCACAGTGAACTCACTGCACACCTGCTTTATCGGTATTCACTGTCACTGATTTTTTGCAATATCCTTGTGAGGTTAATATTATGCTTATTCCACTGTACAGACAGGGCCACTGAGGTGAAGAAAAGAAAGTAACTTGTCCAAGGGCATGCTGCACATTGATAGACCTGGGACTGATTCCAAGGCTGTGCTTTGAATCAGGGGCCAGCAAACTTTCTGACTGGGTGCCTGATTTTCTATGGCCTGTGAGCTAAGTTTTTACATATTTTAATTGTTGGAAAAAAATCAGAAGAAGAAGAATATTTCTTGATAAGTGAAGATTATATGAAATTCAATTTGGTGTTCCTAATACATTTTATTGGAAAACAGCCATGCTCTTTCATCTGCGTATTGTCTGCACACTGCAACAGCAGATTGGAATAGTTGTCATAGTGACCTTCTGCTCCCAAAAGCCTAAAATATTTGCTACATGGCCCTTGGCAGAAAAACAGGTGTCAACCTCTGCTTTAAACCACAGTGCCAATGTTTCCCAAACTTCAATTGTTTGAGTACTTTCTTTGTGATTTCTGCCACTGGCTTGTATCATCAAGAGCATCATCTGCATAGTGCTTTTCTTTAAAACCATTAGTTTTCCTTAAATTGATTTCACAAAGAAACAGAAATGGAGGTGGAAACCAGTTCCTACTACAAGAGATAGAAGGTATCTGTACAAACTGATGCAACACACACACAACAGTGTCTCAGGTTTTAGTTAGGCAGTTGGGGCAGATGCTGTCATTGTCCCTCCCCTTTTCCTGCAGATCCCTTCACTGTTTCTGTGTGCACCACCCTGACTTCCAGTGCTGAGCCCCGACCTGTTTCGGAGGCCTGCCCTCAGTCTGCTGGAATCAATT
This sequence comes from Tonatia bakeri, assembly GCA_004024845.1. NCBI lineage: Eukaryota > Metazoa > Chordata > Mammalia > Chiroptera > Phyllostomidae > Tonatia > Tonatia bakeri. The sequence goes on from PVIA01004628.1 coordinate 122,298, forward strand.
TTGCTCACATGTACAATTAGCTGGTGGTGCCTGGGAATCTGTGTCCTGCTGTGGACAGCCCTTAACCAATAAATGATGGGTGTGGGAGAATCAGTAACTCAGCTCCCTCCCCACTTGTCTAGGATAATTCTTAGGCATCTGTTTTACATGGTTTCTCAGAGCTTCCCTGTGGGGTTAAGATTCAGTGACTTAATAACACATTCCTCCTTGGCTCCCTTTCATTCCCTTCCCTGTATCATTACTTCTCTGCCAGGGTATCTGCACCTGCCAGATAAACTATGTGCATTTACTTAATCCTCACTCCAAGATCTGCTTCTTGGGGAGACCCCAGTTAGACAATAGTGCGTCTCACAAAAGACTGTGAGCATAAGACCTGTTCTTTATCGTCAAAGAGAGATTAGCAGATATCAGGAAGGATTCAGAGGTAAGCTAACACTTATGTGAGTCCTTTTCTTCATTGTAAATAACTGTGATTAAAATAGAAAATGAGAACACATTTTTCACCATGAGATCCAATAGTACTTAATGCCGCATCCACCTGCTGCCTAATATCATCTGCTTTCTTTCATGACAGGAGAAATATCCTTGGGAAACTGACATTTTACCTTCAAGAGTGGTCCCTAGATCAGCAGCATCAGCAACACCTGAAAACTTGTTAGAAATGCACATCCATCACTCTAAAGCTACTGAATCAGAAACTCAGGGTGGAGCCCAGCTGTTGGGTTTTTAACAAGCCTGGGGTGGAGAGGTTTCTTATGCTTGCTTAAACTTGAGAACCTCTGTTCTACAATAAACAGCCACTTATTTAGTTCTGATCTCATTGCATTCCTGGATTTCACCAGAACTCAGAGACATCCGAGACTTGCTTCGTCCCCTCAAATGTGACTGGATGATGGTTTCCTGCCTTCTGTTTGAGCCTCTCACTGAGGTGGACCTTGTCGCTTGCCAAGGCACTCAGGTCAATAATTGGACAGCTCTGCTGTTGGATCATCTACTTCATTAGCGAGTCTCAAACTCTTGAGATGCCCATGTGTCCTTTGGAGACACAAAGACAAGGCTGATACCTTCTTTAATTAACAGGCAGAACTTTCATCCCATGTCATGCCTTGTCATTTGACAGATACTTACTGAGCATGTACTGTGTTTCTTCATAGGACCTGTGGCCAAATTCAGAGTGGGATGTTAATCAAGTGATCTGAAAAGTCAGCATGTAAATAAATACTTCCTGAATCTTTGCATCCTAATTGTACATACCAGCCCACTGGTCCCTTAAGTGCAACTGAATTGGCATCTGTATGGATTTTCCATTATGAGAAGAAAATGGCTAGAAGCTTTTTATTTAGGACTAAATCTTTCTAGATGGTTTAGCAACACTGGCATTTTGACTACCAGCTCTATAAGAAGACACTTGCAAATGAAGGCACAGTTTCTGGCCTAATTTACAGAGAAAAATTCTTTTAAAGAGTATATATCAACTGACTAACATATGAACCTAAAATTAAAAAGCCACAATGAATGGCAACAAGCTTTTATACAGGGTAAAAGAATTGCATTTTGGGGAGCACAGATTCAGGCAAAAACCCAAATAGTGTCCTAATTACAGGGCAAAGGCAGAGGTTTTTATGAGAAAAAGAATGGAATGATTACATAAAAGAGAAGGACTTCCAATAGGTGCTGATCAGCTGAGCTACTCTTGGCTATGCGTGTTTGGTAAATGGTTCTATCTTTAGACTAAGAGTCCATAATTACCAGTCCTTGTGGTCAAGATGTCCAGTTGTGTGATGGCTTTATAGAAAATTGCTTGTAAAACAATGTTAGTTTGGCCCAGTGCAAAGGTCTGGCCCAGTTCAAACAGTCTTATTGATGAAAGAATGCCTAAACCTGTAGAGAATTTTTATAACAATTTATGCCAAACAGAGGCAATGCCTGGAAGCAAGATTGCAGAAGACAAAGGAAAAAAATGCTTCCTAGAATGAGTTTGCCATTTCTTTGAGGCATTGGGAATTAAGGAGCGAACAAAAAAGAATACACAAAGGTGGGAGGAAATAAAGCTGGATTGGATTACTGGATAGCTATAAGATTGTGTGCTCTCTTGAGGGTGGTTTCTCTTCTGAAGGGCCTGAAAGGAGGCATTTCAAAGATGCGTTAACCTAGATGCACAGAAACAATGGACAGGACTCGACAAAGGCAAACATAAACCTTTTCACTAAAATTACATAGCTGGGGTGTAACTGCCCTTCATGACCTGCCTAGCCAGGAATTTATGACCAGTTCACCCTGTGATGTTACTTTATATAGGAGCCCTTTTTTGTCCACAGTCTAAAGCTCCAAGGAGCGAGGCATCTGGAACAGTAACTCTAACTCCAGTTTGAAATGGCTGCATTCATGCCATTGTCAGAGAGGTCACAAAAACATTTGCTGGGACAGCATCCTACCATTGCCACATACTTTCCAGAAAAGAAAGTCCAAGTAAATAGCCAAGAAGAGGAATGTTGTTTTCCACTTAGTGAGCATTTGCACAGTTGTAATTTTTCAGATGTTCCAAGAGTTGTTTTCCCAGTGAAGTGTACAAGGAAATCATGATCACCATGGGGCATAGAAGACTGGCGAGGTTTGTGTGTCTGATCCTGGTGAGACTGTGTGCTTTTGTGCATATGGCCAATGGTGGGTTATGGCAATGAGGTAATGAGACCTACGAGAAGTTTTTGAACTCTTTCCAAATATCTGGCTTTATTTGATTACACATTACATTGCTCTTACTTTTGTCTTACCTGCTCAGAAATGCTTGTGATCACGCCTGTTTGAGACAATATAAGTGACTTGAGTGAGTATTATTTTTTTTTTTAATTGGAAAATGATTCAAAACACTTGGGCTTTTTTTCCCTTCTGGGGATATGGGGCAGAAATAACATGGACCATCACAGTCCTATAATTTTAGCACTGGAAGAAACCCTAGCGGTGACCAGAATCAGTTATCATTTAGACAGACATCCTGACCCAGCGTCCCATGTGCTGCTTAAATGCCTCCGATGATGAGAAACTCACCTCTTTGAAATTTCCTTTAACTTCTGCAAACTGGTGATTGAAATTTCTCCCTTTGCTCACCCTGCCTGACACCCTCTAGCCTACTCCATTTTACAGTTGGGGAAGTTAAGACCGGATCGATGAACAGACTTGTGAAGGGAGCAGAATTTCCACTCTGGCATAAGAGTTATTTTGGGCCGATTATTTTTAAGAAACAGCAGACAAAGGAAAAGAGCTCTGAAAACGAAGTAGAATTCACCCTTTGTAAGAAACATTTACAATTGTAAGGGAAATATCCTTTTGTCTGATGTCTCCCTCTGGGTACAAGGAAGGGAAAGATAACTGTAAATCTCTGGAAATTCTCATCAGTGGAGAAAGCAAGGACTTAATTTGCATAAGGACTTCTCCTTTACTTACCTTGCCTTTTGTGGTAATCTCCTATAACTGCCCCCTACTCCCAACACCTTCTTTTGTCTTTAGCTGGAGATAATTATTTAAGGTGGTGGCTTGGGCTATTTTGGAGAGTTATTTGTTTGTTACTCAGGGTCTGGGCCTCTCCTATGTATACAAAAGGTATACACATTGTTAAACTCGTCTGTCTTTATCCTGTTTATCTGTCTTTATTACTTGAGGGAAGGGGTCTCAGCCAAGAATCTAGAAGGTTAAGGAAAAATTACGTTTCCTCCCCCACACCTGCTTGAGAATAAGAACAGAGAGTTAGCCACAGGATTGGGCTGCAAACCCAGGCCCGTAAATGTAACTCCTGGTCCAGTGCTCCTATTACACGTCAGACTTTCACCCTCAATTTGGCAATTTAGGTAAATAATATTTCACTTTTTCCTGACACTTGTTCAAAACAAAGGTATTGAAATATGTCCTATGATGTAGAAATTTAACCCATGCAGGCATACTCTATAAAGAAACGTGGTCAATCCATGCACAGTTATGCATGAATACCCACCCACACATCCAAAACCAAGGGAAAAGAAACACAAAGTGTAGCGAAGCAAACTGAGGTTGTGACATAGCTCCAGGCTGGCAGGTGTGGGCACTGCACCAAACTACACTGATATTTGACTTCAGGAGGTGGGGGCTACTCACAGGTGAGCCCTGTGCTCACACTTCTTATAATAGAGATGCAACCGCACACCTTCTGTTAACCATTAACGACTGTTCCACAGCAATCTTTCAGAGTTTTCTGAATTAAAGGACAAGGGGTGCACGTTGGAATAAGCACTGGGCAGCATAAGTAAAACCATCTTTTCCTCCTCCTCCTTTTTAAAGGAAAGATCAGAGTCTGCATGTGTATTCATCAAGGAGGAGACACTCCAAGGAATCCAACAGAGTTGTGGGTTGCTGTTCCTTTACTTTTGAATAATTCCAGTGGTTTGAGCTTGTTCTGGCCTTGAAAGATACTGAGACCTTCATTTGTACCTTACGTGGTTGAGGGTTTGTTTGACTCCCTCCTCCACTCCTTTCCCAGGATTTGCCGTGTTCTTTTTCTGGTTCTTTGGGACTGTTTCTAGGATTGTTCCTTTGAAGGGAACCGACACGGAGGGTATATCACTCCTTGTCCCTTAGACCACGTCATCAGATATAGCGCAGCTATCACTAAAACACACACACAGAGATACACAGTGTAATTGAATTCCAAATTGACAGCTCTTAGAAGTGACACGGCCTGTGCCTACGTACAGGAAGTGCTCTCGGTTGATTGAACTAACCAGGTAGTGTTTTGTTAAGGAGCTAGAACCGTAAGTATGCAAGCTAAAAGCAATGGTTCCTTGCGAAGCCCTCTTACTCTATGCAGTCTTCCTGAGGAGAGGTGTGCCTGTAATCCTGGCTCTGGTTAGTTGTCTCTGGGGATCATGGCAGAAAATAGTGGAAGATGAGCAACTGATCAAATCATGATAGGTGCTAATCACCATCTTCTCTTCTGTTGCTGTTTCTCTCTGACAGAATGCATGCTGACTTGATAAATGGCAATCAATTTAAAATTTTTCATTGGGCTTAGATGAGCAAAATATAACCCTGTATATCACGATTGTTAAAAACTAAATTCAACTGAGCAAATTTGCAGATCTAATTGGCATTGTTAAATGGTACATGAACCGGTACATTGTTAAATGGTACATGAACTCTCATCTAGCAAGCAGGGAGTGATACAAAATGGAAGGCTTTTAAAGAAAGGAGGGTGGGGCAAGAGAATCATTAGTAAAAGAAAAATAAAAGTTTGTTGGAGGAAAGTAAGAGTTCAGGGTGACTGTGACTTTCATTGGTCGAGCAACGGTGTTTTTCATTGGCTGGGGTACTAAAGGAGATGCATTTTCCTGTTGGAGATGCAAGATCATCCCTTCCTGTTGGGGGTAAGGCACGAGAGCTCCCTCTATAGGCCTTCCCAACACCAATTTTAATTGAGATTTTCTTATTAATTTCCACACTAAGAATATATAAGGTTTTCCCCATGTTGTAACATTATAAAATAGAGTTTCAGTGAGATGAACTTCAGCCAGCTTTTAACTGGTTTTACTTAGTTTCAGTTTTTTCCCATATTGTATACAAATACAATATTGATTTTCTAGTATGTTTCATGGGATTCTTTTTGTTGCAAATAATGCTGGAACCCAAGTCAAATTGGCTTACGGAATGAAAAAAGAAATTTGTTTGCTCATTCAAGTATAAAACTGTCTTAAGACACTGCTGAATCTGAAGCCTCAGATTATGTCACCAAGACACTGGTATTCTCTATGTTGCATTTCCTTTGGGTCGGTTTTATTCAGGCTATTCAGGCCTATTTATTTGTAGGGAGCCTACAAAGTGGCAATGATGGCCACCAATAACTTCACCCTGAAAGTCTGTCCGTTTAGCGACACCAGGGGGCAGAGAGATGCTTCCTAGCAGAAATCCCAATCTGACTTTCACTAGTCCATCTGATAAACAGATTTATTGTGGCCAGGAAATGGATTGCTCTGATTGGCCAGTCCTGGTCAAGTGCTCATCACTGCAACTAGGAACTGAGGCAGAGGAGGGGTAGTTCTGCAAAGGAAAATGGAAGCACTGTTTTCAGAGAAAGAAGGAATCAATGGTCAGCAAAACATTACAGCAGATGCCCACTTTCATGAGGAGATTCCCTGGCTCTAGTGGGAGAAAGAACTCGTGCAGGACAAAGCTTGAGTTTTGGAATTCACAGCCCTGGATTCCATTCCCAGTGTGGTCAAGGGCTAGCTAGCTGTGCGACTTTCTCAAGTCAACTCACCTCTTTGACCTTTAGTCTCTACACCTGACAATAAGGAGAAAGACTCAGAGGTTGGAAGAGGAGGAAGAAGGACTGTGATTGGCAGTTAATACTTCATAAAGGTTAACGTAATAAAATGGGATGGGTTTTACTTCCTTAAAAAATGACAATATCCCATTCTGGGATGGTTCATGCATTACCTCCCAGCAGGGAAGTCACAAATTCTCAAACCTCAGTCTCCCCATTTACAAAACAAATTAACTACTTAGATAAATCAACAAATATGTATGAAGAGAATATATCAGACATTTTTCCAGACACTGAGGACATATATAATAGCAATCAAGATATAACTATGTGCTCTTGAAAACTTACATTCTAGTGAGGGAGACAGATCACTAATAAAGGAGTAATTGAGTGTATGTAATGTGTGTGTTAGTAAGATAAAATGGCGTGATCAAAGAGGATAGAAACTTATAGAAAATGAGGCCTGAAATATTACTGGGATGATCAAGGAAGACTTCTGTGGGAAGTAACATTTGAGCAGAGTCCCCCTGACCTGAGGGAGTGATCTACCTGTGGTAGCATCCCTAGGGAGGAGAAACAGTCAGCCAAAAGCCCTGAGGTGAGAGCCTACTTTTGTCTTCAAGGAAAGTAACGAAACCCCCGAGCTCGAGGGCCATGAGGGCAAGGCCATGGTTAACGCTGAGATCGGAGAGGAGCTGGGGCCAGCTCATGTTGGGTCTGGTTAGCCATGATAGGGGTTTCGATTTTATTCTAAGTGTTACAGGAAGCCAGAAGAATTTTATACAAGCTAGAAAGGGTCTGACTTACATTTTCAAGATACTATTCTGGCTATTGTGGGGAGAAGGGATGCCAGTGGAGCAACCAGAAGATCAGTGAGGAGGGCGTAAGGTATCCTGGTGAAGGAGGGTGGTCACTTGCTTGGGCCAGGGTGCTGGTTCTGGAGGTAATGAGAAAAATAGTCAGATGAAGGAATCGTTTTCAAATCAGAGAGAATGAGTTTGCTGATAATTTGGTTATAGGATGTGAGAAGAAGAGGTAGTTCTGTCTCAGTTACTGGATGAATGATGGAACTATTTACTGAGCTGGAGACTCGAGGGGAAGAATAGGTTTTTGTGCTGGGAGTGGGAAATGAAGAGTTCAGTTGGAAATGCTTTGTACTCATCCAGGTGTGATGTCAGGTAGGCCATAGGAGTCTGGGAAAGGCCTGGGCTACAGCTATTTATTGTTTTTGGAACCTTCAGTGAATAGGCAGTATTTTAAGCCATGGAAATGGATGTATTCACTTCAGGAATTTTTTATTTTATTTTATTTTATTTTATTCTTTCAAAAATATTTTATTGTTTATGCTATTACAGTTGTCCCAATTTTTACTGCCTTTGCCCCCTCCACCCAGCCCCTGCTCCCATAGTCAAACCCCACACTGTTGTCCATGTCCATGGGTCATTCATACATAAGCAATGATTTTAGATAGAAGAGGAAAGAGAATAGAGCCTGGTCACTTCAATTGTTAGGGCTTTGTAATTAACTATTTCAAATAAAAGATTATTCCAAATTCAAATGTAAAAGAGAGAAGTGGACAGAGGTACTTTGCTTGACGTCAGAGTTGGGCTCAGAGACCTGCAGGTGGAGCCTTCCCTACCCCTGCCCCAGACCCAGAAATGCCCACAGGAGCCCCTGTTAGTCTGAGAGGCTCCCAAGAACAAACCCAATGAGATCTACGTCCTTTCCAACTGTTCTGCCATTCTCTTCTTGGCTGCCAGGCGTGTTTGGTCCATCCCGACCAGAGCATCTCAGGGCCCAGGCTGAGCTTTGTGGTTCTGTTATGGAGCTAAACAGATTTACAGCTTCATCTTGCTTAGATTTAATTAGACACCCAGCAGATGGAATTATAGAGTACCAGAGCTGGAAATGAATCCAGAGATCATCTCTTCCAGTCCTTTTTGTTTTTGTGAGGTGGATGATGAAGCTTGGAATGAAAAAGGGACTTGCTCAGGGTAACCCCAAAAGAGACAGACCAGGCTCTGCCCCTACATTCTCTGATTCATTATGTTGTGGGACAAATGTGTTGAAAAACAGGGATTCTTGTAAAAAATAAAACTGTGCAGTCAGTTGAGAGACGATTTAGTGAATATCAGTGAGTGTCCATCTGTTACAGGGCATCAAGTCTATGCTAGCAGAACTTTTGATACTCTGAAAGGTAACTCCCCTTGGACTGGGAGTTCTTAGTCTGGGGTTTATGGACCGGCCTCAAAGGATCATGGGCTCCCCTGAAAGTATGTGTGTGTGTGCATGCTCATCTATTTTTTTCTGGGTAGAAAGTTCTCAAGATTTACTAGATTCTCAAAGGGATACACAATTACCCACCCTCAATAAGGGTTAAAAAAAACCCTGAAAATTTTTAAAGGAAACAAAGTGACTGACCATTTTAGACCATGTGCTATTTTAATCATAACAATGTAATTACCTGTTTTCACTGGTTAGTGTCCTAATGCAGATCATATAAATAAGCTGTTTCTGAGAAGAGCAAAAAATAACAAATAAGCTGATTAGCGCAGAGTAAATAAAATACCTGTATGTTTTAATCTCCAGGAAATTAATAAAAACTCTCTTCAACACTCAGAGGTGCCATACCTCAATTTGCCATCGTATTGCTCATTAAATGTATTGTTCATTAAATAGTCTATACTGAAACTCTACAAAATCCTAATAAATAGGTAGCAATGACTCTTCGGCTTTTTTTCTCCTTTGCCAAGGACTTTTATTTTCCTACATTAACTGGTTGTCTAACTTCTTATTTCTTCCCACATTATAGGACCCTTTGGGTGCTGAAATCCATCTCACCCATGCCTATTTCCTGTAATGGACGAACTTGATGCTAATGTGAGGTATGTGACAGTTCTGTATCTACTGTGCTATAAACCGTGGTCATTTGCACTATGAGGCCTCCATAGCAAAGCTGTAGGTGTGGATTTTTTTCAACATTTCGTATATAAGCATGAATGTGGTTCTGTTCGATTATTAGTGTGTTTTTTTATTCTGCTTAAGTGATAAATCAGTATGACCATAATTGTTTCCAGATGCCTGCACAAAAACTCTGCACTATGGGAGATAAGTTATATGAAAGTAGATAGTCATCTCTGTAATAGGGAGAAAGAAGATATATTTAAATGGCATAAAAATAGCTTAAGAATATCTATCTGTACAGCTACACTTTGAATATGCATTTAAAGAGCTATTTATAGCAGACTGTGGTTTGCCCACTTCTCTTTTCAGCCGGGCCATTAAATGCGATGTGATGGTTGCATGGTATAGTTGTACAAAGCTGAATGCTTTTTGTTTTGTTTTCCCATAATTTCCTGCTGCCCTTGGAGATCAAATAGTAGAATGGCTCCGGGGAAGTTATTTCTTTGAAAGGCTTGCTGCATTTTATGTGGTAGAAACAAATAGTGTATTCAATAAGGTTTAAGTGTTAGGGATTGACATTTGAGGCTATGGACTAGCTGGAGATACCAATAGCTGGAAGACTTTCTAAAAACAACAACAAAAACATTCCTGGTGTAATCACAGGACAGTATTTTTTCCACTTGAGACATGTAGAAAAGCACATTTCAGGTCTGGATCGGGGCTCTGTGCTTCTGTGTTCCCTAGTAGAATGCTGTGACATTCTACTGAGAGCTGTCAAATGTCTTGACAGCAACTCTGGTGTAACGCGACCGGGTTCCAAAGGCACACTAAACCCAGAAACTCCTTAAGGGCAGAATGTGTTTCACGCTTAATCCCTGGCCTATGGCGGGTATTTAGCTGAGGGTTGTTGATCAGACTGTCGTTGATATTACTCTATTTCAAATGGGGTTGAGTTCTGTGGCACCTTGCTGTGCAAAGAGGCTCTGACTATGAAGCAGTAAAACACTTTACATTCTCAATAGAAGCGCTGTGGACTTTTTTATTTACCCAACACACTAACTTGGTGCAGGGTCTTAGGACGTCAGTGCAGATTTTTTAGGCTGGTGCCATGTGTTTAATTCTCCTCTAAAAGTTTGTGACATTATTTGTTTGGGGAAAGCAGAGGGGAATCTAGGGAATTTCAATTTCCCTTTAGTTAATCAAAAGGTCAAAGTGAGAAATATCGATGGTGAAAAGCTATGAAATTGTCTTAAGTTTTAGACATGGTATCAAGCTGCATCAGTTGGTGAAATAGTCTTCTTTGTGGATAATTTGGATAGTATGATCCCTAACATTTTTAGCTTTTCAACATTTATTTGTGGCAGCATTGGATTCTTACGGTAGAATACAGTTCAATTAAATGAAGCCTCAGGTGCTGTGGATCTTTTATCACTTAGAATACGAGACGATGACCACTCCCCCGAATCCCGTCTCCAGACTGTCTTTGCTGTCAGATTTCTAGCCTGATCCCATCAGCATGTGCTCATCCTCACCCACGCCCCTCTCTCCCCACAATATTAGTAACATGCAAATGCCACAGACTTTCCACGATTCTTCTGCAGTCCAGCCTGTGGGGGTGTCCAGGAGAAAGGACATATTTTAGGCTTACATTTACCAGCCTGTGACGGTGGCTGTCTAGTAATACATAATGATTTTAGGTGGTATATGAGCATTTTTTTATTTTAAGATAAATATTTATTTTAATGTAACCATCTTAATATGATGACTGATACTATTTTGTACTCTTACA